>CP092867.1:23091911-23201068 GCA_030710605.1 Cordylochernes scorpioides
ATATTGATAGTGTCAAAAAGATATTTATTTCAAGAGATATTTATTCATTTATGCCAGGTTAAGGTTTATAATTAATAGGAGTGTGGCCGTTTGTTATCAGAAAGCCAAGCAGATAAAGAAGAGATGACTCACTGTTTAGTCTTCATTCTATCAGTTGGGGTAAATCGAACCTTTTTCAAAATTTGGCAAAGTATACTAGTGTGTGCCATGGCCAGTTAGGATGGTTGTTGAAGTGCATTTATATTAGATTCTTTAAGCATTGAGATAAATTTCTTAGCGTAAATCTTCTGAGATTGATGATTGTACAATGTATAAGTCTATCGATAGATTCTGCTTGATCTGAGTTCTTTTATTGTGGCCAACGCTTTATGGAAAGATTTGAAAGACAACGTACAAGTTAGAAGTTGCAGCGAGCTTTGGTCTGCTGGTTCATTTCCTAGAATCTCGCTGTGACCTTTGACACAGCAGAGTTGAATATTGGCTGTGTAGTGGGTGGACTGCATATGACAGAAAGAGTTTATTGGCAGTTTGAGGCAATTCAGAATCATACGCGTCAAAAATAGTTCAAATTTATTATAACAGATGGCGCGATGTTTAGGTTGTTTTCCATTGGTCCATCTTCATTTGGTTTCTCTGATTTAAAGTTTGTATTGGCCTTCTCGCAGAATGGGCCATATGTGACATTGCTCCTAACTATGAAGTCACAATGCAATTTTCAACTTCTCTTTTTAACATTCATACCAGAAATTTGAATATCTTTGAATGCTATAGCATTTAAACATATGCTATCTGTTCTTAAAATCTCATTTATAGGATAGACCACATTCTTCTATATAAATATTGTCACAAAATAAATCATCTGTGGTGTCCTACTCTGCAAATCAAATGCCGCGTCATCATCCTGATGCTAAGTCAGAATTTTATTTCTAAATAGTTTGTAGATTTATCTCGGTTGAATTGATCTAGAGAAGAGCCACAGACAGTCGATCATCTTCTCTTCAGCTGTTCAGCAATCCTGAGACATAGGATGCAAACAGCTTTCCTGCTTGGACTGATCTACCTCAATCCTAGATCTATGGCCAGCTTCTCAGACTCAACCTCAGCATGGAACTTTCTGGTCAACTGGTTCAACTCAGCAATCAAAACAGGACGCGAGTAGAAGCGCTCAACACTAGTCCATACTAGTGATCTGGACTCCCCGGGTAGTTCTGCGCTCTAGAAACCTGGGTTATAAATATCACTTTCTTAAACTATCTGAAAAGCGTGTGAATACCTTTTTTAAAATAAATTATTTTATGACTACCCGCTCTAGTATTGTATACAATACAGCAATGGATCAGTCTACAGTCGAAACAGCTGTACAGGAAGGCGTAACTATATTTATATTAACTGAATGACATATTTTTGATTAAAAAAATATTAATTTATAAGAATCCAATATTTCGCTAGAGGCTATAGCGATGCCTTGCATGAATATTGTACATATAATAAATTGCCAAAATCAGGTAGAAGTTCTTCTGCTTATTTACATCACTCTGTGGAGTTCAAAACCAAAAGAAAGGAATAGTCTAAATAAATAAACATGCAAAGGTCTGTCTGCGATTGAATTGTAAGCAAATTTCAACATTATAATATGTTACACAACCCTCTACAACGTGAGGTTAGAAAAAAAAATGATATTAGAACTCATCCTGAATTCCAGTCAAATTCGAAAATTTGCAGGCCAAAATAAATGTTTGCAACAAAATAAATTTGATAAATTAATCTCTTGTACCAATATTAAGTTGATATCATTAGGCTTCAAGGAATAAGTATATTTGTTGGAAAAATTAATTTAGATCTCCAGTTTTCGGGAATGAAAGCCCTTCTATATGAGAAAAAAACGATGCAAGGACTTTCATACCTGAATGCTATAGATCTAAATGAAATTTTAAAAAGAAACTATTCTCTGAAACCCTAATGATTTTATCTTAAAATTATTTAGACTTTTATAAGAATCTATTTAAGTGTTATTGATAAACATGGGACACTTCTAACGACCCCAGACGTTTTCTAGGTTCTTTGGAAAATTTAGAAATTTTGATAAATCCATTGTGCAAGACTCTGTTCTGAACTTACAAGGACATACAAACAAAGTTCATTTGGGCATTCTGAATTCTCAAAAGCTGGTGTTGCAGCTTTGCTTCTAACCTGAGGGAATTTGTAAGATATCACAGGGTCTAGATTGACAGCTGGAGCGCGCATTGTTTTGGGACAAATATTACGAAAAAGGTGAACATTATATCTATAGAAAATCTTTCTTTTGTGGAATAAATTTACGTTTTAAATATTTAAAAGGTAATTCCCCAAATTTTTCCACAAAGAAATATAAAATAATTTCTGAAGAGGAATAAAATCTGTTGAAGCAAGCTGTGTGAAGAAAGACTATAGAGTTGAGAAGATTCTTGCCAAAATACATCAGGTGGCCCATTTAATTAACAAAAGTTCCATACCCATTAGGAATATACTTTAAGGATCAAAATTGTTTGGATAATATATAAGTTATAATATAACTGATAGAGCAAGTTCTAACATATTGATACAGCAAGTTCTAACATCTTGATACAGCAAGTTCTAACATCTTGATACAGCAAGTTCTAACATTATGATATTAGAATATATATGTAATGAAAACAGGTTCCTTAAGCCTTCAAAGAATCTCTCTAACCACTCATGTAGTCGGACAGACTTGAGTTTTTTTAGTTTGATTTACAATGACTGTGGAAGTCCAAGATATTGATAGTGTCAAAAAGATTTATTTCAAGAGATATTTATTCATTTATGCCAGGTTGAGGTTTATAATTAATAGGAGTGTGGCCGTTTGTTATCAGATAGCCAAGCAGATAAAGAAGAGATGACTCACTGTTTAGTCTTCATTCTATCAGTTGGGGTAAATCGAACCTTTTTCAAAATTTGGCAAAGTATACTAGTGTGTGCCATGGCCAGTTAGGATGGTTGTTGAAGTGCATTTATATTAGATTCTTTAAGCATTGAGATAAATTTCTTAGCGTATATCTTCTGAGATTGATGATTGACAATGTATAAGTCTATCGATAGACTATGTTTGATCTGAGTTCTTTTATTGTGGCCCCAACGCTTTATGGAAAGATTTGAATGACAATGTACAAGTTAGAAGTTGCAGCGAGCTTTGGTCTGCTGGTTCATTTCCTAGAATCTCGCTGTGACCTTTGACACAGCAGAGTTGAATATTGGCTGTGTAGTGGGTGGAGTGCATATGACAGAAAGAGTTTATTGGCAGTTTGAGGCAATTCAGAAGCTTACACGCGGGAAATTCTGGTTAGCTTTAGTCGCCTAAAGAACCAGAGTTTCTTCTTGGAATGTTGAATATGCATGACAACAGCCCCTCAATGCACTACAGAAACTGCTGCGCCTATTTTCGCCATTTCAAAGGAAATATAAAATAATATTCAATGTTTCATACCTGGCCGCTACAGTCAGCTATATAGGAGGTTGATATTTATTACTTTTGCTCTGTAAGCTGTTTAAAGCTAGTATACCAAATTTAATACTTCTATGTCGCCCGGGATTATATCAAAATTGAAAGGAAGCATGGTGATTAGTGAAAAATTGAACACATTTTTATAGAATGCTGGCCGCTCTTTACACCACATTTCATTTCATTAGAATGGAACTATACAATTTCTTTTCTCTAATATATTACACTAGACGAATGGCCCGGGCAACGCCCGGGGTTTACCCGAGTGCGAATATATTTTAAAACCGTTGTCTTGGGTGGTCGCTATTGACAGGGTGGTCTGTATAGACAGGTGGATGTATCACACGGCTGATAACAGGGTTGTCTAGAGTGGTCGCTATAGTCAGGGTGGTCTGTATAGACAGGTGTATGTATCACACAGCTGATAACAGGGTTGTCTAAGGTGGCCGTTATAGACAGGGTGGTCTGTATAGACAGGTGGATGTAACACACTGCTGATAACAGGGTTGTCTAGAATGGCCGCTATAGACAGGTGTATGTATCACACAGCTGATAACAGGGTTGTCTAGAGGGGGGCGGGCAGGGAGGTCACGTGTTTGCTGGCAGCCAATGGGCGCGCATTCTATCCGTGAGCTTCAGACAGACAGACAGACAGACAGAATAAGGCAAATATATAAGTAGATGCCAACACGACGGCCATTTCCCGTCGATTGGTTGCTAATGGCTTGCACTCATGCCGTCCGCTAAGAAGACTGCCATTGACCCCACCGAATAGGCGCCAACGTTTGGAATGGTGCCGGGCTAGATCGACGTGGATGACGGAATGGCACAGGGTCGTGTTCTCAGATGAGTCGAGTTTCTGCTTGTCCAGTGATAGTCGCCGTGTACGCGTGTGGCGTCGACGTGGAGAAAGGTCCAATCCGGCAGCAATTGTGGAACGCCCCACCGTGCGACAACGTGGAATCATGGTTTGGGGCGCAATCGCGTATGATTCCAGGTCACCTTTACTTCGTATTCAGGACACTATGACGGCCCAACGATACGTTGATGATGTGCTGCGACCGGTGACACTCCCCTACCTTCAGGGGGTACCCAATGCCCTTTATCAGCAGGATAACGCCCTACCGCACACTGCTCGCATTAGCCAACAAGCTCTGCAAGATGTACAGATGCTTCCCTGGCCACCGTACTCTCCTGATCTCTCACCAATCGAGCACGTCTGGGACATCATTGGACGCCGTTTGCATGCCTTGCCACAGCCGCGTTCAGAAGACGAACTGTGGCAAATGGTTGAGAGGGAATGGAGAGCCATCCCTCAGGACGCCATCCGTACTCTGATTGACTCTCTACCTAGACGTGTTGCTGCGTGCATCGCCGTCCGCGGTGGTCCTACTTGCTACTAAGCCGACGCCGTTCTCGCTCTGTATTATGACTATCATTTTGAAATAAAGATCACTTATTGTTCGTCCCTGTCTCTCTCTGTCTGCCGAGTTTCATCACTTTCTGGCCACTATTTCTTGGTGTTCCATTTTCAATGTCACGCAGTGTATATATATATGGTAATTTAAACCAACAACCCCATACTGTGTATATAACTTATAATAAGATTGTCATGTTGTATATAGAGACACATCTATAAATAATTATGCGCATGATTAATCTGTGTCATCGCATCGCCCTATGTAATGTAATTTGTACAAAGTGGATAAATAAATAAAATCTGTAATAGATTTAAGAGTTGAGCTAGGGCAGAGATCGAACATATAGTATTGCCAAAACAACAGAGTCTAAAGATGGGAGTCATAAATCAGGTAGATTCACAGTTCCCACGACAGGCCACCCACACTGTCACATGTGGTGGAATGCAGAGACCCCTCTCACACCTGGACAGGTAAAGGCGCCCTTTCTCAAACGCCCCTGTCACATAAGGTCGCCCCGTCTTTAACCTATAAATCATCACCTTACAGTCTCTTGACAGTTCAGACAGCTCAGTTCAGTTCAGTTTAGTTGAGTTCACCCTTAGTGCAAGCCGCGTCGGTCGTATGTTATGTCGATCTCATCCAACATGTAGTTAGGAAGAATTTGTCTATCTCCATCTTGCGCTTCTAGCTCAGCTTTTATCTGTTTACGGAACTTTCTTAGTGCAACTGTGTCTTCGTTTTTTGTGTGGATATCCCCAAGCTTTTCCACTCTGCCTCGACCACGACTGCCTGTACTTTGTGAGAACTTTTAAAGGTCTTCCAAGGTGCAGAGAGGTACTGGAAAACTCTACATCCTGACTGTTCCTCTTGGTCAACACAGTACAACAAGAGCTACCAGGACTTCAAAATTATTTCAGTAGTCGACATCAAACTCAACAAATCATTACAGTGAGTCGACAAGATCTCGTATTACAGTAGACGACAGGATCTCTACAAAAGCTACTGGAATTCTCTCATCTCATTACATATATATATGAAAAAACAATAGAAAAAAATAAAAGATAAGTGGGTCAGGTGTTGATATTAAAAATAAAGAAGGCATCTCCTGACCACGAGCACATGTGCTTTTTAGATGGCAGAGCGCCATCTAGTGGAACAAAAATAAACTAAACGTTTATTTAGCTTGCTCCGTGATATATTTTTAATATATATATATGTTCCCGGCTTCGACCGGTTTTTACCTGAGTAAAAGTTTGCCTAACGAACATTTGTTAAAACGATTCTAGAAAACATCCAATCCCTACTGAATCTATACTTGTCTATACTCTCGATAATTTGAAAAATTTTCCCGGTCCTTTGAAAAATACTCGATAAGTTGAATAAAATCAGTATTAATTGGTCCACTCGGTAATTTGAAGTTGAAGGAATAGTATCTTGCCACAAACGAACATTTGTAAATAACTGTATTTAGCGAAGGTAACCGGCTTCGCCCGGTTTTTACCCGAGTAAAAGTTTGCTCAACGAACATTTGTTAAAACGATTCTAGAAAACATCCAATCCACCTATATATAGATTTATAAACGTATATAAATATACAAATATTGTTATATGGTTTTAAATATATATTTTTGGAACCCCTAATTTTTTTGAAAACATTTATTAAATTTTAAATAAGATATTTTCTTTAAATATATATTAACTATCCGAATGACCCGGGCAACGCCCGTGTTTTACCCGACTGTAGATGTTACAACGGTGATCCTTAGGTCGCTGGTTCAAATCCGGCTCGAGGGAGACGGCGAGCACGTGACCTCCCTGGCTGATGAGGAAAGACGGTCGTGACTATATATATATACATTTTGTGTAGAAATAGGATTAGTTGACTTTATAAGGTAAACTTATTCATACAGTTTGTATCCCTCGATAGCTCAGTTGGCAGAGCGGAGGACTGTAGATGTTACAACGGTGATCCTTAGGTCGCTGGTTCAAATCCGGCTTGAGGGAGTTTTTTTATGTTTTATTTTTATTGGCTGCCGGCGAGCACGTGACCTCCCTGTGCGCGCGCATCCGTGACAGAGGCGGCCGGCCGATGAGGAAAGACGGTCGTGACTATATATATTAATATTGAAATGCCAAGTTTTTTTACAACGTCATTGGAAAATTATATTACTAAATCCTCAAATTAAATATTAAATTTATTATACTTGGAACAGATTTTAGCATTTTTACAATTTATAAATGTAATTTTACCAGATACCGCGAGAGGCGCTGCTTGCGAGTGAAAGTAGAAAATTTTCAAATAAACGAATATTTATTTCAAATTAAATTCAAACCAGAAACCTTCCCAGTAGTATAGTAAATAACTTCCTAAAGTTTCACGGCGATTGGATAATCTTACCTTTTAAAAACCCTTCGTGTGAACAAACTAACATTCATCGTGTAAACAAACTAAGCGAAAATTATTAACCAATCAAATTCATTCATCGTCGCGACCAGTGCTGCGCCAAGCGGTAAAAGGCTGAAACTAACGCTTTTTGGTTTTACATTTAAAAAAATCACATTAACCTTTTTAGTTTTTTGAATAACCTATATGTTAAAAAAATCTTCGGCTACCTACATGCGAAATTTCATAATGATTGATTCTGTAGATTTTGCGCAACGCGATAACAAACATCGATTTTGGATTTAATTATCATAGATATAAGGAAAGGATATGCACTTATAGTAATTTATAATTTAATAGTTTTTATTGATATATAATGCGTGTCTTAAAACTTCTAATACTTCTATTAATGGATTGGTGGCTTTTTTGTTATAAGGGCTTCTAGGTTATTTGGTTAACTGACTCCTGAGTAATTGTTGTCTTTTATTTGGGAGTAATGGGTGGTATGTTCTGATAAGGTTATAGTTTATTAGAAATATAGTAGAAGGATACAGTAATACTGTAGAAGGACTTCAAAATACCCGCGAAAGCTTGAATTAATAAAAGTATATTAAGGTGAAAACATTAGGATTTCAGGGATAAGTGTTTCAATTCAAATCTCTCACTTTCAGACCCGAAAGCTAGAGATTTGATTTGAAAATTTTAAAAAGAAACTTATCCCTGGAAGCCTGATTGTAATAAGGGATTATTTTATTGTGAATAATAAAATAATCATACAGGAAACTTATCCCTGGAAGCCTGATTGTAATAAGGGATTATTTTATTGTGAATAATAAAATAATCATACAGGAAACTTATCCCTGGAAGCCTGATTGTAATAAGGGATTATTTTATTGTGAATAATAAAATAATCATACAGGAAACTTATCCCTGGAAGCCTGATTGTAATAAGGGATTATTTTATTGTGAATAATAAAATAATCATACAGGAAACTTATTCCTGGATGAATTTTTTTGAAAAAAGTTACTATTACGGGTTATCACACAAAAATACAATATACTAGGGCCTAAAGTAAGCGTAACTTAATACACAGAAAAGCGTACACTCAAGAATACAACACCAACAACAAAAAGGAAGTAAATAAAAACTCACGATTTGTAAAATAAAATAAAAACAGCACTTATCTTTATTGTAGCGTTGGTAGGGATCGGACTGGGGACACACAGGGATGTGAAGAGATCACCAGACACGAAAAAATCACGTATGAACAATTTAAGCGTCTCCACACCAATTCTCTACACAGACTTCTTAGTACCCTCTTATATACAAACATGGCCACATTCGTCCAATGAAAAGGCGTGATAGGTTGGTTCACTAACAAACGAAAACAACATCTTCCCGCTAAAAACTGATCAGAAAAACTGCAAGTGTTTGTCAATATAATTTGACATTTTTTACAAATAGAATGTTGATTTCTCCAATTACTCTTCTTTAATATCCCATCTTATTTACATAGAACATTTACATCTTATTCTACCAAAAATCCGCAATGGAGAGGCCCCCACCACCATCCTCACGGCCCATGGCCATGTACTGACAGACATTACACGTGTGCATCCCAAAACAGACCCTTCCTGCATCCACTGTTCGGAAGAGCCTCAGACAGTCGATCATCTTCCCTTCAGCTGTCCAGCATTCCTGAGATATAGGATGCAATCAGCTATTCTCCATGGACTGACCCACCTCAATCTATGGCAGCCTTCCAGACTCAACCTCAGCATAGAACTTCCTGGTCAACTGATTAAACTCAGCAATCAAAACAGGACGCGAGTAAAAGCCTTATTAATTCAGTATAAATAAGACAAGTTATAGAGATATAAATATATTTATAACCCAGGTTCCTGGAGCGCAGAGCGCCAACCACCCGGGGAGATCAGCTCACTAGAATGGACTAGTGTTGAGCGCTTTTACTCGCCTCCTTTTTTGATTGCTGAGTTGAACCAGTTGACCAGGAAGTTCCATGCTGAAGTTGAGTCTGGAAGGCTGGCCATAGATTGAGGTGGGTCAGTCAATGGAGAATAGCTGATTGCATCCTATGTCTCAGGAATGCTGGACAGCTGAAGAGAAGATGATCGACTGTCTGAGGCTCTTCCGAAAAGTGGATGCAGGTAGGGTCTGTTTTGGGATGCACACGTGTAATGTCTGTCTGTACATGGCCATGGGCCGTGAGGATGGTGGTGGGGGCCTCTCCATTGCGGATTTTTGGTAGAAATTTGAGGAGATGGCTTGGAGTGGCCGCAATTCTCTTGAGGGATCTGGTTGAATGGCCTAAGGAATATAATACAGTCCATGATGATAGAGCAGCCTTACGTGTTAGGTTTCGAGCATGAGTTCGAGGCAGGATGTGGTAGGACAGAAGTAGCGGTAATTTTTGCTGTACTGTCTGCTAGTTCATTGCCATTGATTCCAGTGTGTCCGGGAAGCTAGCGTCGCAAAATTTTATTTGGAATATTATATCTTATATATATAAAAATGAATGTATGTGTGTCTGTTTGTTTGTTTGTTTGTTTGTTTGTTTGTCCTTTATGCCTGACCAAACCACTCATTGGAACGCCATGAAACTTTGGGAAGTTATTTAGTATAGTACTGGGAAGGTTTCTAGAAAATAAAATTTTTGAAATAACTTTTCGCATTAAAATAATCAAGATAAATATTCTAATTTATCTGTTATAATTCAACAATCTGCTCTAAATATTATCATGATGATACGATGATTTTGTAATGTAGAAAATTAGGAAAGACAAAATTCAGGATGACACGGCAATTTATTTGAGACAAGAATAATGATACAATTCCAAGGCAAGATACTATTCCTTTAACTTCCAATTACCGAGGGAACCAATTAATAATGATTTTATTCAACTTATCGAGTATTTTTCAAGGGACCGGGAAAAAATATTCACTTTATCGAGAGATTCGTTAGACAAACCTTTACTCGGGTAAAACCCGGGCGAAGCCGGGCGGGTCCGCTAGTATACAATAAAATATTGAAAATATTCAATGAAAAAATATATAATAATTTCTGACCAAATATGTAAAAATATGAATTTTAAGACATTAAAAGTGTTTTAAAGTATTTTTAAATAAAGTTGTAAATATTAGTAAATTAAATTTAATTGCCATCTATCGTTAAAATTTTACACAAATCAATTTTCTGGCAATGCGTTTCTTTTAAATATCATCAAATATTATCTCTACAGACCTGCTGCAATGATACGAGTAATTAATGTGAGGGCTTGGCTCATCAGTAGTGAACCCTCTCAGCGGTTTCGCCAAATTAATCTCTAGACCGCTCTACTATTGTATTGGATTGGTTTGGAATATACCCTGTATTTTCTATGGAAGGCAGCTTAGGGGTGTTTAGTGAACTATGGACATAAGCTTATAGGCCTGTAGAGGTACATACATATAATTTCAAAGTATTGCATCGAGCAAAGCTATTCCGCAAAATAAGCTGCCTTCCATAGAAAATACAGGGTATATTCCAAACCAATCCAATACAATAGTAGAGCGGTCTAGAGATTAATTTGGCGAAACCGCTGAGAGGGTTCACTACTGATGAGCCAAGCCTTCACATTCAATTACTTCCTTATCATTGCAGTAGGTCTGTAGAGATAATATCTGATGATATTTAAAAGAAACGCATTGCCAGAAAATTTATTTGTGTAAAATTTTAAATATTAAAGTTTTAAATATAGCTTTTTTTTTGTAATTACTAATTAAACATTAGAGGTATTTGAAGCGGTAAAGGACCCATGAGTTGCTACTCTATAAGGCGAATGATAGAAAATTTTGAGAAGACTGGATCTCTGGAAACAAAACCTCGGAATGGAAGACCATCGACATGCAAGTCAGTGGCTGTTACGGTTTCACAGAATGTTGAAGCTATTGAAACGTTATCCGCGTATGGAGAAGTAAGTGCTCGACAAGTTTCTCGACAAACGCGGATTACGCATGGAACAGTTTGGAGAGCACACACTAAGAATTTTTCTTAAAAAAAACCCCGTACAAAATTCAAAGATTTCACGAGCTAAAAGTCGGCGATTTCGAGAAGCGTCCAGAATTCGCTGCATGGGTTTTCTGGCAAATTGATATTGATGAAAACTGGCTTTCGAATGTTCTGTAGACATATGAAGTTCACATTTCTCTAAAGGGAGAAATTAACACTCAAAACAGCCGGGCAACATAAAACCCTAGGATTTTTATAGAAATGTCACTTCATCAGCCCATAGTTATAATTTGGTGTGGGTTCACTTCTTCTTTTACTATTGGACCATTTTTCTTTGAAAAATCAATTCGAAGAACTTTTAAAACCGTTTTTGTAACTGGTGGACGTTATGTTCAACTTTTAAGAGAAAAGGTTATTCCCATATTGCAGGATAGAGAAGCACTAAGCGAAATATCATTAATACAAGATGGAGGACCTCCTCATATCTCCCGCGGTGCCGAACAATTGCTGAAGGATACGTTCGGTGAAGATCGTGTGATAGTCGCCACTTTATACACCAGTGGCCTCCAAGATCACCAGACTTGACGCCTTGTGATTTTTGGTTATGGGGGTACATTAAGTCGCGTGCTTATCGATGCCGGCCTCTCACATTGGCCATGTTGAAGGCTTCTATCAGATGGCACGTTTTATCAATTTCAACAGAAATGTTATTTAATGCTGTCCATTCTGTCGTCTGCAGGCGGTGTTTGAGAATGAAGGACGTCACATTGAGCAAGGATTGTGACCTAATACAAGAGAGAAGGCAGCTATCTTATTTTTTATATAAGCTGCTACCTATTATATTATCTACCAATATTTTGCAGGTCTTTGTGTTGGGTTATAGGGATAATAAATGCTGTCCTCACATCTTGATTCTTTTTTTTTTTTGTGAACATTAATTTTTTTGTTTGTCATTTGCTCACATCTTATATTATGTCGTGCAGATCAAAGTGTTATAACTTCTCGAATAACACTGGTACACACAATTTTACCCCTTATGTTTAGTTTATCGCTTTTCGCTCATTGGAAAAATAGCATGAGGAATATTATCTGTACACCCTTAACTTTAGAAATTTTGCGAAAAAAAAATACAAAATGATTTTATTACCACGTTATTGAACTCAAAAGGTCGATCTAAAATAATTTTTATTAGAGGGGACACGTTTTTAAAATTTTTGACAGTATAATAAGCAATGATAACATTTGACAAGCCCATAGGATATTTGGGATAAAGTAAGACGAATAGATTTTGTCACCCCCCTCTTTATTTCATTTGTTGGATCATGGCTAATATCCAGTTAAATAGTCAAGTGCCGCCAATCAGTCAAGAAACTATACATTTCTTATAGCAAGAAATCCTATTAGTAGTTTAGGTTATATAAAAGGCGTACCTGGATCTGTAAAGGGAAAAAAAACAATTTTTTTCTCAAAATATTTCGAGAGATTGCTCCCTCTTTATCAATTTATTGCACAGTGAATTTAATTTACAAATTATTGTAGATCTCATGAAAATATATGACATATAACAACATGTTGTTTTCCCCCTTTACAGATCCAGGTACGCCCTTTTATATAATCTTAATTAAGGTATCGCCTTTTGACTCAAACCTATTAGTAGTGCTATCATAATTTTTGGTACTATATTAACATTTCAAAAAACCATGTATTGATTTCAGCAGTGTTTTTCAAACATTCAATCTATTTCAAAAAACCGCATCTAAAATATATATTTTTTGCTACATGTTTTAATTTCCATTTACCTATTTTACATAGAGAGAGAAATAAGGATAACCCAGGCCCCTGGAATATTTTACATATCTCGGATTGCATTTAAAAATCGTCTTCTACTTTTGGCGAAATTGTGTTTTATTAATTTATCATTTGATATTATTAGGGTTCTTTCCTGGTATTCAAAAAGTAAAAATACGTGTCGATCAGTTATATTTTTCAATTTATCAAACAATTTGGCCGCTCAATCTCTGATTCTGGTAGAGCGCCACCTAGAGAATAAAATTGTAACTAAAATCAATTTCGAATTTTTATTCGAATAAACAAATCAACCATGATTTGTTTAATAAGTAAAATTGTTAATGGAAATGTTTACATGAGTCTATGTCGGCTGTGATAATATGAACATTTATATACATACACAGATATAGTCACATACCATAAGGGATAATAATAATAATATATAAAGGCATATAAATCTCTATCATCGTCATGTGTTCTTAATTCTGTCACCGTTTGCTTTTGGTTCAGTGGTAGAATGCTCGCCTGCCACGCGGGCGCCCCGGGTTCGATTCCCGGCCGATGCATTTTTTTTTTTTTTACAATTTTTAAAACTCATTTATATATCATACAAGAATGACATCCACGGCGCCAATTTATAATTGTAACGAATAGTATTTGAATAAAAGCATTTAATCGGGTAAACCCGGGCGTTGCTCGGGTCATTCGGCTAGTACAATATACAGGGTGCGGTAGATAAGTAATGAGACTGGCCGCCGCGCGGCGCCCCAGTCGCTCGCAGTGCGTTCTCCACCTGCAGGTCACGTGGTGTGTGTGTGTGGGGGATCTGAGCTAACAATAGAACCGGTTCGCAGTGGCGTCGTAGCTCTGGCGCAGTGAGGGTCGAGCTTCGCGTAATACGTTGTTTGTGTGCCCGTGACACTTGTGAAAACGCTGAAGATGGATCGCTCGATAGAACAGCGGTATGCAATCAAATTTTGCTTTCGCTTGGGCAAAACTGCTTCGGAAACTTTTGCTATGATTACGGAGGCCTACAAAGAGGACGCCCTATCAAGAGCTCAAGTGTTCCGGTGGTTTAATGAATTTAAAAACGGGAGGGAATCCGTTGAAGACATGGAACGATCTGGACGCCCTTCAACGAGTAGTGTGGATGAAACGGTGGTCAAAGTGAAAGAACTCCTGGACTCCGACCGTCGTTTAAGTCTCAAAATGATCGCCGATGAGGTCTCCGTGAATAAATTTACGGTTTACCAAATTGTTACGCAAGATTTGATGATGAGGAAAGTTTGCGCAAAATGGTTTCCCCGAGTACTCACCCCCGAATAAAAGCAACGACGAGTGGACGTTTGCCGTGAGATGTTGAATGAATTGGGAAATAATCCAGACTTTTTATACAACGTAGTAACAGGCGACGAATCGTGGACATTCCAATACGACCCGGAGACAAAAGCCCAGAGCTCAGAGTGGCACACACCGGCATCCCCGCGGCCGAAGAAAGCAAGAATGTCAAAGTTCCGAGTCAAGACAATGCTGATTGTGCTTTTCGACAAGCGGGGGTTAATTCACAAAGAGTTTGTCCCTTACAAAGAAGTCCTTCGGCGATTGCACAAAGCCGTCAAACGGAAGCGACAGGACCTTGCTCAACGCTGGCGTCTCCACCACGACAACGCTCCGGCGCACACAGCGTTCCTCGTGACCTCCTATTCGACCCGAATTGGAGTTGAAGTTCTGCCACAGCCACCATACAGCCCTGGCATGAGTCCTCCTGATTTCTTCCTATTTCCGAAGGTAAAAAGATGCCTGAAGGGTCATCGTTTCGACGATATCCCGAACATCCAACGTGCTGTCACGAAGGCACTAACTGGGATAACTCCAACGGACTACAGTGGGGCCTATGAAGCTTGGAAAACGCGCTGGCAACGTTGTGTCGACGCCCAAGGCGAGTTCTTTGAAGAATATTAACGTTTTGTACAAATCGGATCACTAAATTTGTTTTTCTAGACCGAGTCTCATTACTTATCTACCGCACCCTGTACAGTGGTACCTCGACATACGAGTTTAATTCGTTCCGCAACATTGCTCGTATCTTGAATTACTCGTATCTCGAAGCAAATTTCCCCATACAAAACAATTGAACTACCATTAATCCGTTCCAACCTCCAAAATGTCACCCCAGTTATTTTTGTTACGTGGTTTTAAATAATAAAAACGTATTTATAAATATCAAATATTTATTGCACAAAAACAAAAAGAGAATGTAAAGAAATAAATTAGATATCCTCACTGGTCTTTGCCTTTTTCACTACATTTTTCTCGCTTTCACCTGTAGGCCGTTTAGAAAAAAACATGTCCAAGGAGGTTTGTTTCTTCCTCCCTCTCAGAATGTTCCGGAAATGAGTTAGGCAAGTGTCATTAAAAAGGTCAGATGCACGACCTGTTGCAACTTTTTCTGGGTGTTTTTTTCCACGAACTGTGAAACTCTCTCCCACATCCCTAAGATCTCCTTTATCTCACTTGTAGAAATAACCTCCTCCTCTGACTCCTCAAAACCAATGTAACCATCGTAAGGCCCTTAGCCGGCGTTACACTCTTTATCGACTCCTTCCGTTTAAGCACAGAACATATCATGGAAGTACTACGGCCATACTGCCTCGACAAGTCAACAACTCGAACACCTTGCTCATGTTTTTATATAATTTCACGTTTTAATTCAATACTCATCATCTTTTTCTTAGCACTTGACTTTTTACAAACTTTCTTCCGATCCATGGTTATAAAAATAAATGAACTAAAACTGTAAATGTAAACGCAACACAAAATACAACTTATCACAGCGGAAGCACGCTGCTAACTGATCGTGATGGCGCGACTGCGTGTTACTACCGAACCGACCGAACTCGTATCTCGAATTTCGCTCGTAACTAAAAGCAAAAAATCACTTGCTCGTCGGCTCGTATCTCGAAAAACTCGTATGTTGGGGCGCTCGTATGTCGAGGTACCACTGTATATACAACAAAGACTAATATCATGGGATAAGATAAAATCAAACTATTTTGACGCATATGATTATTTTTAAAATAATGCGTCAAAATAGTTTAAATTTCCTATAACGATGGCACGTTGATGGATCGTATAAATATCATGGGATATGCAGAATTCTGTATTAGATGTTTTAATAACATTTTCTATATATGTATATGTAGTAATGTATAGTTGTTGTATCTTGTTGGATGAATGTAGTGTGGCATGTTGGTTGCAGTCGTGGTGGCCACATTGATTAGAGTGGTTTCAGGCGTTATTGGAATTACACAAAAGGACGAGGCATGTTGGATGGCACCATAGAGATGGCGAGCGAGTGAGTTTAGCCGACTCTGGACAGGGGAGCTCTCTCTTTCCTGTCTCAAAGCGGACTAATCTGTTTGCATAAGAAGGGGGATACCCGACTTGTTTTTCGGACCCTTTTCCTGCTTTCCGGCGTCGACTGTCACTCACTCGAAATTTTATTTGTCACTTTGGCAATTACATTATAACTACAATACATGGAGATATAGATATATATTGGCATATATTACAACATATATTCATTTACGGCTATACCGCTTGGAAGAGCGAGATCTTTTTATCGTAACCTTAAACGAAAATGAGAGACATTCAAAAAGATGTCAATAAGTTTATAATCCTATTTGAAGCTTGTGTTACTTTGTTATAATATATCCTAGCTTGTGTACCTAATCTAAAAAAAATAAGTAGGCATAAAAAACATTCTATAGTCTTCTAAGCAGCTATTTACAAGTGTGGGATGTCATCAAGTTGAACATATTTTCTTATTAAGTTGTATGCTTATTTAAAAATATTCTAGGTCATCAGGATAGAAATTATTATTGAAAATATATATGCAAAATTTTTAAAGAATACCAAAACATTAATCAAAATTAATTACTATATAGATATGTAAATCCCTATAAACAATAGCTTTATAAAATATCTTGAAAAATACTTTTATTTTAGTCTGACATTAATTTTACAGTTAGATGGCTCTTGTAAGTTTTCCTATCGACAAAAGTGTGAATATTAATAATTTAAAAAGTGAGATACACTCAATCGATATAAAGGCTAAAGTAGATATCTCCGAAGGAGTTATATATATTAATTTCACCAAATATACAAAGGCCAAACAATTTCTCAACTCCTCTTGTTACTACGATAAAACAAAGCTTAAAAAGTAAATATTAATGTCGGACGTCACCACGTGCCTTCGCCTCCCCGGGCTGCTGAACGTCGGCACCTACAAAGAGACCACAGGTGCGTATCTCCCGGCTATGCAACTTTAGCTAGCAGCGGTGTGTCCGGCAGGCGCCAAGTGTGTCCCCCGCGCCATCGTGGTGGACCTGGAGCCCGGCACCATGGATGCTGTCCGTTCTGGGCCCTTTGGCCAACTCTTCCGTCCCGACAATTTCGTCTTCGGCCAGAGCGGCGCGGCCAAGGGCCACTACACGGAGGAGGCCGAGCTGTTGGACTTCGAGCTGGACGTGCCACGCAAGGAGGCGGAGTCGTGTGACTGTCTGCAGGTCTTCCAGCTCACCCACTCGCTGGGCGGCGGCACGGGCTCGGGGCTGGGCACGCTGCTCATCTCCAAGATCCGGGAGGAGTACCCGGACCGCATCATGAACACCTTCTCCATCGTGCCGTCTCCTAAGGTAACCTTCTTCCTCTCCCCAGCCTGGCTGGTCCTGAGCCATCGCAGTTATATTGCTCTTGTGAAACAGCAATGAGGGTTCAAGCTTTTGTTCACCATGGTGTGTTGCAGGTGTCTGACACGGTGGTGGAGCGCTACAACGCCACGCTGTCCGTCCACCAGCTGGTGGAGAACACGGACGAGACGTACTGCATCCACACTTACATGCCATTCGCACACCTGACCTCCCGCGGAGCTCAGCAGTACCGTGCCTTGTCCGTCATTGAGCTAACCCAGAACTGCGACCCCCGCCACGGCCGCTACCTCACCATAGCCGCCGTCATCCGCGGCCGCATGAGAAAGAAGGATGTGGACGAGCAGATGCCCAACGGCTCCTACTTCGTGTGGATCCCAAACAAAATCCAAACAGTGGTGTGCGACATCCCGCCCCGCGGTCTCAAGATGCCATCCACCTTCATCGGAAACACCACGGCCATCCAGGAGCAACGGCCATGTTCCGGCGCAAGACCTTCCTCCACTGGTACGCGGACGAAGGAATGGAAGAGATGAAGTACCAGCAGTACTAGGAGGCGGTCGAGGAAGAGGAATCCCAGCGTATTTAGATTACTTTATTCTGTCACTTTAATTTTCATATTTCGTAAAAAATGTAATTTCTAATAAATATATTGATATTAAAATTAGTTTTTCACATTAATTACATATCTGGGAAGAATAACCAACAAGAATGCACCTATTTGCTCGATTGTCCAGTTTCTTTCGCCTTTCTGTGGGGATATGGCTATATGCTAAGCACCCGAAAGCTTTTAAGTGGCGAATACTCGGTTTTCTTGATGACCAAAGTTCATCGGGTACTTTATCTCCTAGGGCGCTATTGTAGCACTTGTTTCTTATATAAGCTGCAGTGTTTACTGCCTCTGCCCAGAATCTCTGAGGGAGTTCAGCGCTGTGTAAACAAGATCGGGTTATGTCCAACAACACTCGATTAGCCCTTTCTGCAACGCCGTTCATAGGTGGCGAGTATGTGTTCGTTAGCTCGTGTTTGATGCCAAGTTGCTCTAGCCTAGTTTTAAATTCATGGTTGCAATATTCGAGTCCATTGTCGGATCTTAGCACCTTTAGCTTATTTCCGGTTTCTCTCTCAGCCCTAGCTAGATACGAGTCGAAGTGTTTCAGCACTTCGTTTTTATGTTTAAGGCAAAACAGGGTTATCTTTCTAGAATAATCATCAATGAATGTTAGAAAATATGCGCTTCCTCCAATAGATCTAACAGGCATTGGACCACAAATATCAATGTGAAATAATTCTAATAGCCTTTTAGATCTTATATTCCTAATGGGTTTGTGTGGCTCTTTCGTGGACTTTGCTACACAACAATCATCACACAGGCTTCGATCCATGGAGGAGATCTCTAACCCCTTAACTAATTCCCCTTTGCCATTCTCTCAATTGCGTCATTGTTTACATGACAGAATCTCTGATGCCATAGTTCTAATGTTTGTTTTTGTGAACTCTTTTGACTGTTAAACAATTCAGCGTTTGGTAAAATTACTCTACCCTTCATGACATACAATCCATTTTCATCGTGTGCTATTGCAACAATTCGGTTCTCCGAATCGAAAACTTGCGCTCTTCTGTTCGCAAAATTAGCTATCTTGCCCTTATTTTCCATGCTCGAGACTGACAATAGGTTTCGTCGCACATTAGGGACATACAGCACATTACATAGTTTTAGGTCAACGTGGTGCTTACCCACATAGGCCTTGAACTTGATGTCGCCGCATCCTTCCGCTCGTGTAGTCCCGCTCGCTGTTAGGATCGGATTCGACGTTATTCCTTGGAAGTTGGTGAACCACTCCCTTTTGTTACACACGTGGTGAGTCGCGCCGCTGTCGATCACCCAAGAGTTGTCAGGGATGGCGCAGGATAGGGCTGTTAGCATTTCGCTTCCCGCTATCTCGTGAGTGTTACATCTCGGTGGTTGGAAATTTGGAGCTGGAGTTTTAGCCTTTCCTCTGCATGATCTCGCGATATGTCCTTCCTTGCCGCACTTGCAGCAGGTGAAATTTTTCTTCTTCTTGTCTTCCTTTCTGGTCGTTGTCTCGAACTTCAAAGCTTCATTTGTGTTATTCACACGTCGGGCCATCCGTCTCTCGTATTCTGCTAGCAGCACATGTTTTACCTTGCTAGAGGTGAATTCCTTGTCTTCTACGTTGCTGAAGGTCATGATGATTCCGTCGTATGACTCCGGTAGGCCAGCAAGCATTGAATAGGCGAGGTTTTGATCTTGCATTTCTACGCCTGCCTCTCTTAAGTGATCCGAACAGATCTTCAGTCTCCCCAAATAGTTCGTCATCGTCTCTTGTTCTTCGAATCTTTTGGAGATGAACTGCTTCTTCAGTTGGAGGATTCTTGACCTTGACTTGGGTTCGTATACTTGTTCCAAGGTATCCCATGCTTCTCGTGCAGTGGTACAGTCCATTATATGAATCTGTTGGCTCGGTGAGATCGTCAGTGCTATTATAGCCAACGCCTTTTCTTGCTTCATGTTGAAGATTGTTCTTGAGGCTTCTTCATCGGGTGCTGGCTCCGTAACATACTTCCAGAGTTCTCTTTCGATTAGCATCATCTTCGTATTATACTTCCAGCTTCTGTAGTTCTGATCATTGAGTTTCTCGAGGGGCGTGTTGATCAGCGTCGAGGTCATCTTGCACGTGGTGTCTCGAATTAACCACGCTCTGCTACCAGATGTTGGGCTATAAGTTGAAGCTGGACTAGATGATATAATAATGGAAGGAAATAGTCAATTATCCCACTACATCTGCCGATTGAAATGGATAGATTAGAAGCACGCGGAGTCGACGCGAACAACAGGCAAGTGTTAAGTTCCTTTTTTTTTAGACTAAAGGGGTAGGGAGGATGGACTGCCCCCTGGGCAGCACGGTGATTGGCTGGCCGTGACGTGTGTGGTAAATAAGTCCTTCCCGGCAGAAGTAAGCTTATTCAACGTCTTAAATTCTTACAATCATAGAATTTACTAAAGGTTAGGTCTTTAATAAAAATGTAAATCCTGCAGGTTTTAATTTTTTCAAGTGGTAATCTGTAAAAATATATAGAGATACAAAAAATTGATTTGAAATCATCAACATCTGAAATCTCTCCCATCTTCAATATGTAATTATTATATAGTAGAAAACAACTTTATTTTTATTTAAATATATTTTTACTCTAATGTTTAATATTCATAAAAGGCTAATTATGAATTCCAGTTTGAATTCTTCGTAAAAAACATGTTTCTCTTTTCAATTTGAAAAAAAGAACTCATTGAACAGTTTAGATCCTGTACTACCTGATCTTTTCTCCTCATCTTTGCTACCTCCATTCATTATTTTTTCATATCTATGTATTCAAAAAAGATGCATATATTGAATTTATAATTATTTTATTATTCCAATATTTCGAGGGGCAACTCGCCTCTCTTTATCAAGGATGTTTGTGTTTTTTACAAAAACATGCTAGCATGTGTACACCACTCTCGGTCTACAAGGCTAATGAAAGAATTGTATCTTTGGTTTAAATATTACACATTCAGTATTAATACAGCTAACAATTATATATAATATTACAGATCAACACCATTATTATTATTTTGTCCACACATTGAGCGTGAAATATAAATACCTATATACGAGTACATTACATATGATGATGTAATGACACATGTCAATCATGCGTATAATTATTTATAGATGTGTTTCTATTATACAACATGGAAATCTTGTTATATTATATACAATATGGGGTTGTTGGTTCAAATTACCATAGATGGGCCCCGGGAGTGAAAGGGTTTATCCGGGTTTAAACGGGTAAAGCCTCTCTAACACAGGTAAGTAATTAAAATTTATTTTAATTAATTTAAACTGTGGGGTTAAAAAGGACTATAACAAGATGTTTTGTTTGAATATATCTGAAAATAATAAAAATAAAACATATGTTTAATCAAAAATTTATAATATTGATTATATAAAAAGTGAATTTTTAGATAAACCTTTTGTTTAATTAAAAAAAAAAAACAATGATGATTAAATTTATAAAATAAAATAAAAATTGGCCTTCTAAAAGATTATTGGCGGGCGTTGGAAAGGGTTAAGGGTTAAAGAATATGCAATTGTAAGGTTTACACATGCAACCAAATAATCAGATCCAGGTGCAAAGCGAGGATATAGACTTGAGTGTCTTCCTAGGCAATGTTTCACTTGTGATCCTATATAAGGGTTACAGTGCTTTGTCACAACATTAGGGTTATTGGGTTAAAAGTTATTGAAGAAAAGGTTGTTCATTAAAATGATTGTGTTGGAAAGCCTAGGCAAATTCTGCAAGATTAAAAGAAGACTTATGCAAACTAGGCTTTAGGAGAAGATCTATGTAAATCGGCTTCCACAGATTAAAACTAGGTACAGCGCGTTTCCTATAAATACTGGGATAACATCAAGAGTAGAGTAGAGTAGAGTAGAGTCTGCCGAGTAAGTAGTGGAGAAAGGGTAGGAGAAGAGAAGAGAAGACGGGCGCGCGTGGGGAGTGAGAATCTGCGGAACTAGAGAGGCTCATTGGAACTCAGAGATTAAGAGGCAAAGGAGGTTCATAGGAACCAAGAAGCCTAAAGAAGAGGTTCTAGAAGCCTAAAGATAGAGGTTCAAGAAGCCTAAAGAAGAGGTTCTAGAAGCCTAAAGATATAGGTTCAAGAAGCCTAAAGAAGAGGTTCTAGAAGCCTAAAGATAGAGATTACAGAAGCCTAGAGATAAGGAGGTTACAGAAGCCTAGAGATAAGGAGGTTACAGAAGCCTAGAGACAAAGAGGTTACAGAAGCCTAGAGTAAAAGAGAGTCCACAAGAAGACGAAGCTTTGCACGCTTCGAGAGAGCAGCTGGGATTGCTGCTGTCCTTGTTTAGTTCCTTTGACTTTAACTGTTTAATTGTTTAACTTTCCTTCTTTAAAATAAATAGTTTTACGAAGTTTATCTCCGATTATTCCAGCAAAGTATGTTTAGAGAATCACTTGGACAGAACACTTAATTGTTATCAGAAGGTGGCGGATCTTCCTAGTATTCTCGTACCGCTACCTAACAGATTGAAAGGGGTGTTATAGAGCCATGCAATAGGTATAATTCTTGTAACGACAGTAGGTGATCTGACTTGACTTGAAATCAAAGATTGATTGTGGTCTGCTAGAGAAAAAAAGAGTTTAAAAATTGAAAAAAGTGAACTAGGGTACTGTATTCAAGGATTTTGTTGAAATTACGAAATCAAAAAAATAATAATAATAATAAAATTGTCAAAGTGTGCTGTCGTTTTTCTACGTTGACGTGAAGCAGTGGCTGAAAAAGATTGTGAAAAGTAAACTAAAGTGGTTAGAGAATACGATTGTTGTATGCCCGATAGTTAATGATAAACATAATCATATTATAAAGGTATGTGGGTAAATTAACTTTAAGTGGACAAAATCAAACCTATCTATATATATATATATGGTAATTTAAACCAACAACTCTATATTGTATAATTACTTATAACAAGATTGTCATGTTGTATATAGAAACACATCTATAAATAATTATGCGCATGATTAATCTGTGTCATTGCATCGCCATATGTAATGTACTTTATACAAATTGAAGATAAATAAATAAAAATCTGTAATAGATTTAAGAGTTGAGCTAAGAAAGAGATGGAAGTCATAACGTCAAAATCAGATAGATTTACAATTCCCACAAACAAGACCACCCACACTGGTCACAGAGGGGTGGAAAAAGGGAACGCCCAGCCCATGTGAGGTCCCAAGGGACATTCTTATAGAGACCCCCCTGTAAGCAGGACAAGTTTTGAGAGGGGGTCAGCAGATGTTCTAGGGGGTGTTTCTCAGCAGTCCGCTTCAGGCTGTCTCTCACAGTTTAGTTCACCCTTAGTGCAAGCCGGCGTCGGTCGTATGTCATGTCAATCTCATTCATCATGTAGACGAGTAAGAACTCTTCTATCTCCATCTTGCGCTCCTAGCTCAACTTTTATCTGTTAACGGAACTTTCTTAGTGCAATTGTGTCTTCGTTTTTTGTGTGGACATTCCCAAACTTTCCACTCTGCCTCGACCACGACTGCCTGTATTTTGTGAGAACTTTTAAAGGTCTTCCAAGGTGCAGAGAGGTACTGGAAAACTCTACATCCTGACTGTTCCTCTTGGTCAACACAGTACAACAAGAGCTACCAGGACTTCAACATTATTTCAGTAGTCGACAGGATTCTACAAGTCGACAACACCAAATTTCACCAAACATTACAGTAGCCGACAGGATAACCAAAACGAAGGATACCAAACGAAGAAAGCTAGATAGTCCAGATAGAAGCGAGAAAGTGCAAAGATGGAAGAGCAAACCGAACAGTCCAACGATGCGACCGGGCTATCTGTTCCCCAACAAGAGACGACATTTGAAGAGGAGGAAACGTCGCCGCCCCAAGGGACCTCCGCAGACCCGCTGACACAGATCGCCGATGCCCTGAGTAAGCTGCTGGTCGCCCGATCTCCGAGGGAGATAGATGTGAGTCCATACGATGGTACCTTTGAAGCCCAGAGCTTTTTCGACAACTTCGATGCCCAAGCAGACCGAGCTGAGCTGACCTACACGGACCGCCTACGCAAGTTACCCTGCTACCTGCAAGGTAAGCCCCTCCAATATTTCCGAAACCTACGGTTAGATAGGTTATTTTATATTGATGTCCGCCAAACCTTGATAGATTTATTCCCAACAGCGACAGAAGCGTCGTTTTCACGCTTCCTAGCCATCAAATTGACACCCCAAATGCCCCTAGAAGACTACTACCAAAACAAAACGGTAATGGGCATGAAATTAAGCTTACCCGCCGACATATTAATAGATTCTCTGACCGAAGGACTACCCGTCGCAGATCAGCGATTAATCGCCACGGTGCAGCCAAACACCATTAAAGAATGGTTCGACCTAGTGTCGAGAATAAGAAGAACCCAGTGTACTACCAGTGCAGCGTACCAGCGCCAAGTAGACAAGGCCCCACATCCAACCTACCACAACCCACCACCGCGGCACAACAACCAGCGGTCATCACGTGTAACGTACCAAGTTGCACCCCCACCCTCGCCTTGCAAGTATTGCAATGCTATGCACTGGCACTCCCAGTGTGAACAACGGTTCCAACAGGACCGAACAAGCCAAGTCTACAGCGCCAGACCACGCACAACCACTGTACCAAAATCTGGTACCCGGCCCAAGGTCCAATCTCGGAGCCCTGTTCCCCAAGTCCAAGCTGCAAGCCGAGACGACTCTACAAGCCCCGCGAGCAACTCAACGGTAGGAAAACCTGAAACCTTTTTTCGTTGAACAGCTAATAATATGGACTGAACTGTCACCAAATGTAAATTTGCCCTTTTTAATAGACACGGGAGCATCTATAAACCTACTTAACTTAGATATTTTAAGAACCATAGAAAATAGATTACCATATAAAATTATTATCCATCAGTACAGTTTAACTATAAACGCAATAGCCCACAATGTAAATACCCTTGGATATATATTTTTAAAACTTAAAATAGGTAACCTAACCCAAAAACTAAAATTTTTTATAGTAGAAGCTTCACTACCTTTTGGTATTTTATCTATTAATACCCTTAAAATATTTAAATTAATTATAGATTTTAATAATCTTCAAATTTATCAAAATAATGATGCTCTCCCAACGAATGTCTATAAGTTCACCAAGTGCAAACAGGATTTATGTCCCACTCAACCGAGGGAAACTGATATTTTTACCACCTTCCCCTCGAACCAGTCCTGTTCACACGTGGCGGACCCTACCCCAATTATATGTTCCCCCACTATTGTTTCACCCACTATATCTCCTACCCATGATATTGAGATTTCTATACCTTCTAATGCGACACCTCAGTTAGAACATTGTCCACACGAACTCCACCGAATTCTATATGAATTCTCGCATGTGTTCTCTACTAATAAATACAATGTGCCCAAATTGAACATACCACCGGTAAAATCAATACCACCACAGATAAAATAATAGCATTACGCCCATATAGAGTGCCACTACACGACCAACAAGAAATACAAACCCAAATAGAGCAAATGCTCCAACATGGAATTATTGCCCCGTCATTTTCACCTTATGCCAGTCCAATAACTCTTGTTACAAAACGTGACAAAACGAAACGTTTCTGTATTGATTACAGAAAACTTAATGAAATCATCGCTCCAGACGTACATCCTTTACCTTTAATAGAAACCATTCTTGACAAATTGTCGAAAGCCAAATACTACTCTTCTGTAGATATAGCATCCGCATATTGGCAAGTGGAAGTAGAACCTAACTCACGTAATCTACTAGCTTTCGTGACGTTAGATAGTCAGTTCGAATTTTGTAGACTTCCTTACGGATTTAAAAATTCGCCACAGATATATCATCGTGCCATAAACCAGGTCATGCAAAAATATAAACTAAATTTTGTTACCCATTACTTCGACGATTTCATTATTTTTTCTGACACCTTAGAGCAGGGGTCTCCAAACTTTCCAGCCTTAGGGTCATACTGATTACTCCAGTAAGTTCCGAGGGCCAAGATGGCAACACTGAATATTATTAATTTTCCTGTATTAATTGTTATGTTTATTTGTTATTAAATGTTATTATTAATTGTTGCTTTTGTGTGTGATTTAGCAGAATGGAAAAGAAGCGAAAAATTGATAGTGAATGCAGAAAATTCAAAGATCAGTGGAACATTCAGTATTTCGTAATTGAGTCCAGTAACAAGGCGCTATGTTTGATTTGCAATGAAAGCATAGCCTTTCTCAAAGAATATAACATGAAACGTCATTATGAAACAAAACATTCTCAAAATTACTCAAAATATACAGGAATTGTGCGGACAGAAAAATTCGAAGCTTTGAAGCGCGGATTGAAATCGCAGCAATCTTTATTTACAAAAGTCAAAACTGAACAAGAGGCGGCAACTCGTGCCAGCTTTCGTGTGGCTCTTGAAATTGCAAAACGTGGAAAACCATTCACCGATGGAGAAATGATCTGGGAATGCATAATTGCAGTAGTCGAAGAAATGTGCCCTGAAAAGGTAAATTTATTAAAAACTGTCATTATGTCAGCAAACACTGTGGCTCGAAGGGTAGAAAACATCGCTGAAAATATATCCTCTCAACTGTTCGACAAAAATGGACATGTTGAGTGGTTTTCTTTGGCCTTGGATGAGTCAACGGATGTGTCAGATACTGCTCAGGTGTTGATTTATATTAGAGGAGTAGATAAAAGCTATGAAGTGCACGAAGAACTTCTTGATATTGTTGCACCAGGTTGCGGCTTGGCAGACTCTTCAGGCATGATTCTCTCCTGTGCTGGGTCTTGCATCTTACCAGAGCGTGTTTCAACCATCCTACAAATTTATATAAGGGAATAATGAGATAAGTCTACTTTAAGTAGCCTCCAGAATAATTTATTTATTTCCTCACATCAAAGAGAGCAGTGAAGTCACACGTGTACCTAAATACAAATGATGATAATCTAGAAAATAATCTGTTTTAAATAAATATCATAGAATATAAAAATAAATAAATATATAATTTAAATTTCAAATATATTAAAAATAATATAATAAATACGCCATTAATCATGATGTAACACTTCCCCCTCTCCAGAGGTCGTCACGTCCTCGTGAGTTACCTCATCAATTCTCTCAAAATAGGGTTTGAGTCTTGAGACATGGACAATCAATGGGTCTTGGCCAGGATTATCTTTCGGCTCAATTAAGTAATTTACGTTAGACAGCTTCTTTAATATTCGATATGGGCCAAAATATTTTCTCAATAGTTTTTCGCATTTTCCGATTTTCCTGACTGGTGTCCAAACTGCCACTAAATGTCCTGGTTCATAGATTTTCTCATTGTGTTTTTTGTCATAGTTTCTTTTCATTCTTTCCTGAGTCTTCTCTGTGTTGTTAATGACTACCTGTCTCGTCCTTGCTATTTTATCTAAGTAGTTTTCTATATATTCGTCGTAATCGTCCATGTTACTGTCCGTTGGGATATTCTCGTCGTCTAAGAGGGACATGGGTTCCCTTCCAAACAACAGGAAAAATTGAGAGTAGCCTGTGGTTTCTTGAATCGTGGTATTATACGCGTGGGTGATAAAAGGGAGGATTTCATCCCAGTTCTTTTGGTCTGTGTTCACATACATGCTGATCATATTGATTAAAGTTCTATTTAGCCGTTCCGTTAGTCCGTTAGTCTGGGGGTGGTAGCTCGTTGTGAAGCAGTGTTTCACTTTGCACATTTTCATTACCTCCTTCATCAAATTGCTAGTGAATTGTGAACCTCTATCGCTAATAAGAAATTTTGGGGCCCCGTGACGTAAAATAATATGTTCGATTAAAAATGTAGAGACTTCTTTCACGGTTGCTTCTGATACTGCCTTTGTTACAGCATACTTGGTATAATAATCAGTCAACACAATTATCCACTTCCTTCTTCTTTTCGTTGATGGCAAGGGGCCAACAAAGTCAATTCCGATTCTTTCAAAAGGGTAGTTAGCTGGGGGAATAGGTTGTAGAAGTCCAGAAGGCAAGTGATTTGAACCTTTCCGACTTTGGCAAAGATGGCACGTCTTTACAAATTCTGAAACATCTTTCAACATGGAAGGCCAATAGTATTTATTCTTCAATCGGTAAGTGGTTCTGGCGACGCCCAGATGGCCATTCAGCATATGGTTGTGGTATTCACTCATGACTTCCTTCCTTCTCTTCTTTGGCACTACCAGCAACCATGCCCTACCTTCAGGATTTGGATTTTTCTTGTAGAGACACCCATTTTCTTCTTTGAAGTTCTGTGTAATTGAACGCTTGTTTCCACTAAGGTTCTCCTTAATATTCTCAATAAAATCATCCTTTTCGTCTATTATTTGATTCAGAAATAGTCTTTCATAATCTTCGTCCCATTCGTTTTCAGGTAAGGGTCCTCTAGATAGACCATCAGCGTCCAGATGTTTTTTACCCGATTTGTGTATAATTTCGAAATTATATTCCTGAATCTTCAGTGCCCATCGTGCTAATCGGCCGGTCGGATCTTTCAGATTCTTAAGCCAGCATAGTGCGTGATGATCAGTTACGATTTTGAAGTGCCTTCCATATAGGTAGGGTCGTAACTTGGACATTGACCACACAACAGCTAGACATTCTTTTTCGGTAGTCGAATAATTTTGCTCAGGTTTGCTCAGTGTTCGACTTAAATATGAGATAACTTTTTCTTTATCGCCGAACTTTTGGACTAATGTTGCACATAGGCCGATGTTAGATGCGTCAGTATGAATGTAAGTAATTGCATTCGGGTCAAAGTGCCCTAAGATTGGAGGATTTATCAATGCTACTTTAAGGGTTTGAAATGCTTTTTCTTGATTTTCTGTCCAGGTAAAAGGTACATTCTTTTTTATAAGACTGGTTAATGGATCGGCAATTTTTGAAAAACCTTTGATAAATTTTCTATAATATGAGCACATTCCTAAAAATGATTGAACTTCTTTTATCTTTTTGGGCCGAGGAAAATCTCTAATAGCCTTGATATTATGCTCCGCTGGTTTTATACCATGTTGATTAGTTATATGGCCAAGAATCTCCAGTTCTTCGAAAGCAAATTGGCATTTTTTGTTGTTCAATTTTAAATTAGCCTCGCGAAAACATTTTAAAACAGCTTCTATTCTTTTGAGATGTGTTGAAAAATCCGAGCTATAAATGATTACGTCATCTAGATAACATAAGCAAATTTGCCATCTAAGATTACCAAGCATATTTTCCATGTTCCTCTCAAATGTAGCAGGGGCATTGCATAGACCAAAGGGCATTACGTTGAACTCATATAGGCCATGTGCTGTAGTGAAGGCTGTCTTTTCTTTATCTTTCTCCTCAACCTCTACTTGCCAATATCCTGATTTAAGGTCAATTGCTGAAAAGTATTTGGATCCTTGAAGTGTATCCAATACTTCATCAATTCTGGGAATTGGGTAAACATCCTTCACTGTTACATCATTCAATTTTCTGTAGTCAACGCAAAATCTGTACTTACCATCTCGCTTCTTGACCAAGATTACAGGGAAGGACCATGGACTCGAGGATGGTCTAATTATGCCGTCTCTGAGCATTTCATCAATTTGTTCTTTTATGATTTCTCGCTCTTTCGCGCTCACCCTATACGGCTTGTGTTTGATCGGTTTCGCGCCTTCTGTATCGATCCGATGTTTCGCTAAGTTGGATCTTCCTAATCCCGACGAAAACAAATCCTCGTACCTTTCCAAAACTTGTTTCAATTGCTCCTTTTCCTTATATGCTAAATTTTCGTTTATCTGAAATTGGGGTTCTTCATGCTCTTTTTGTTCACTTTCTTCCACAAGATTCACTTCGGCTGGCTGGCTTCCAAAGCACAATGTTTGGTTTTTTAATATTTTTAATGGTCGAGGGTAAGGGTTTGTTATCCAGATATATGTTTCCTTATTCACAACATTTATTAAGCTTCTCGCTAGTCGAAGTCCATTTGTTTGAAACATTTTATGGTTCTCCTCGATGATGTATTCGCCATCCTCTGCTTCTACAAATGCATTAATCAATTTAATAGAAAGTTCTGGTATAATGGCATCCTTTGCACTTTTTATTTTCTTCTGTTGATATTTGATTACGTCACGATTTTCTGTCAAGTCATATTTGATTATTTCACGCTGACAATCAATTTTTGCGTTCATTTTCTTAAGAAAATCACGTCCAAGTATAAATATTCGCAAATGTGTTCTCATTATCACAAATTGATGTGTGATTGTTTTGTCATCAAATTTTATATTTAAAATAATATTTCCTACGATATCTAATTCTTTGCCATCGGGTCCGGAGCACATTTTATCAGGATTTATTATTTCAAGACCTGTGTTGAGAGCTGTATTAAGGTCGACCACTGAAAGATCGGCGCCTGTATCAATCAAAGCTTCGCAGATACCGATTCTATCCACGTTAATGTTCATTTTATATTTGGGGTCCAACTTTTTAATTCCATTTATGGTCGACTTGCTTTGATTGACGGACTCAGGCGCGATGTTTAGTTTAAATCTTCTAATGCGGCATATCTATTCCTTGTAGGGATACTCGAGTACGGGCTATTACTTACGTCCGCGTAGAGTAGAGGTCTCGACTTCTGAGTTCCATTATCCATTCGGATTTCTTCTTCGACCTTGTCTTGTGTAACTATGGGGTCCTCTTCCACAATTCTTACAAACCTGACTCTGCAATACCGCGCTACGTGTCCTGGCTTGTTACACTTGAAACATATTGGTCTCCCGTCTTCTGTCCTATTCCTATTTGAATTTGGATTCTTATTGTATGTTTTACTTGGGTAGACCGGTTTTGGCTCAGGATTGGGAGTGTAAGATCGTCTAGGGGCAGATACCTGGGGCAGAGGCTTGTTCTGGTAGTACCTCAGAGCGGGGGCCTGGGGCTTGGAGGTGTTCTGATATGGTCTTCTGAACGACGTAGCATTCTTCCATTGCTCTTGATGATGGGGACGAGGAGAGCGTGGTCCATTATAAAGAGCTTTTGATTTTTCTGCACGTTCTTGGTAATTATTTTCGAACAAATCCAGCTTTTTACAAATTTCTAGAAGTTCATTGGTATTTTTAGGAGGGTTTAGGTGAAGGGCAAAAGAGTATTCTTTCTTTAACCCTCCAATAACCCAGTTTATTTTAGTCTCTTCTTCCATTTGGGGGTCGACCTTGTTGCACAGTACAAGGATATCCTCTGCGAACCTGATTGCAGGTTCATTCCACTGCTGCATTCTGTTTAGCCTCATCTTCATTTCTTCTTTGTTGGCGTCTGAGGCAAAATCCTGAATTAGGCGGCTCTTGAAATTTTCCCAGCTGGTGAAACTTATCTTGTGTAGGTTCAGCCAGGTTTTGGCGCTACCAATCATATTCATGGCAGCATAACGAGAGATAATGTAGTCTGCCCAATGGTACAGGAAGCCAATTTCTTCAAGAGATTCAATCCATGGGCGAGGGTCTTCCGTTCCATCAAACTTGGGGATGTCGATGTTGGGATTCAGGACAACTGGGTCGGAACTAGCATCTCTACCAATTGTTGCACCAGGTTGCGGCTTGGCAGACTCTTCAGGCATGATTCTCTCCTGTGCTGGGTCTTGCATCTTACCAGAGCGTGTTTCAACCATCCTACAAATTTATATAAGGGAATAATGAGATAGTCTACTTTAAGTAGCCTCCAGAATAATTTATTTATTTCCTCACATCAAAGAGAGCAGTGAAGTCACACGTGTACCTAAATACAAATGATGATAATCTAAAAAATAATCTGTTTTAAATAAATATCATAGAATATAAAAATAAATAAATATATAATTTAAATTTCAAATATATTAAAAATGATATAAGAAATACGCCATTAATCATGATGTAACACTATGTATAGTATTCATGGCACAACTACTGGTACCGATATTTTTAAAGGAGTTGAAATGGCCATTAATAAAAAGAACCTTCGATGGAAAAACTTGAAATGTATTACAACTGATGGAGGCAAAAACATGAGTGGGAAAGATAAAGGAGTGGTCGCTCTTGTGTCAAAGGCTGTAGAAAATGACGGCGGCTCAAAACCATTAGTCTTACATTGTATCATTCATCAACAGTCTTTGTGCGGAAAATGTTTGGATATGTCTGACGTTCTGAAACCAGTCATATCAACTGTTAATTTCATCAGATCTTTTGGGCTGAATCACCGACAATTCCGACAATTTATTGCAGAGATTGGAGAAACAGACTTACCTTATCATACTGCCGTACGCTGGCTTAGTTGTGGGAAAGTCCTTCAGCGCTTTTTTGAACTTCGAGCAGTGATCGAAATTTTTTTGAATGAAAAGCACCGCCCTCTTACTGAATTACAAAACAACGCATGGCTATGGAAGTTAGCATTCTATGTTGATTTGACAAAACATGTGAACGAACTGAATTTGAGATTGCAAGGAGAAAACCAGCATCTTCCTGATTTATACACTAATATCAAGTCATTCCGGATGAAATTGATACTGTTTCAATCACAACTACGAAGTAAATGTTTTTCACATTTTAAAACATGTGAAATATTCAGCCACACTACTGAGACTGAGTTTCCTATCGATTTTGCAATCGAAACTTTGAGTGCTTTGAAGATAAATTTTGATACTCGTTTCTCGGACTTTGATGTCATTGCGAATCAAATTAAGATTTTTCAGAATCCTTTTGATGCTGACATTGAAACCCTAGCCCCGGAACTTCAAATGGAAATGATTGATCTTCAGTGCAGTGATATAATTAAGAACAAATATGAAAACTCATCTTTGTTGGAATTTTATAAGTCTTCCACTGAGACAATTTGATAATTTGCATAAATTTGCTCGTGGGCTGTTTTCCGTTTTTGGTACTACTTATTTGTGTGAGAAAACCTTCTCCAAAATGAAGTACACAAAAAATGTATACAGATCTAAATTAACTGACGAGCATCTTAAATCTCTTTTAATAATTGGTACAAGTAAAATTAGTCCACAACTACAAACTATTGTCGGTGGAAAATCTCAATTACATACATCTCATTAGCATTTCATATGTCATGTTATAAGGTATGTGTTGTTCATTACTTACAATGTATAAAATGTAAGTTGGATTCATTTCAATAATTTGTTAGTTATTATATGCTGAAGTTAAATTTACTGCATAAATTATACATGTCTTTACTCATTACCATTCTGTGTTTCTTTATCCAACTTATCACAAACATTTTATTTGCTATAAAAAAATATTTGTTCTCTAAAAGGAGTTTTCAAGTATGTTTCCGCGGGCCGGACAAAATCTGTCTGCGGGCCGGATGTGGCCCTCGGGCCGTAGTTTGGAGATCCCTGCCTTAGAGGATTATCTACAACACCTACAACAATTTCTAACGGTGTGTCAACACGAAAACATCAAACTCAATTATAACAAATGTTCGTTTTTTAAAACAAATATAGATTTCTTAGGATACACTGTTACCGCAGGTACTTATGCACCACAGACGCGCAACCTTGATACCATAAGTGCCATCAAACCACCTACCAATCAAAAGACATTACAATCATTTTTAGGAGCAGTGAACGTGTATAATAAGTTTATACCAGATTATGCCCGCTTACGAGCACCTTTAAATAAACTACTTAAAAAAGATGTGAAATGGAATTGGGACCCAGATTGTCAACAAGCTTTCACCACTCTCAAAGAGAGTTTAACCAGTAAACCAGTACTACACTTGTATCAAGTCGGTTTACCATGCCGCCTTTATTGCGACGCATCCACCCAAGGGATCGCAGGCATACTCAAACAGGTACATCCAGACGGACAAGTACATCCTGTACAATATTTCAGCCGCGCCCTTAGAGCACATGAGAGAAACTACACCGTTTCAGAGCTCGAGTGCCTCACCATCGTCGAAAGTGTAGACAAATTCCGAATATACCTCACCGGTATAAAATTCACCATATACACAGATCACCAAGCTTTACAATGGCTTAAAACTATAAAAAAAAAATCCGTCAGGACGACTCTTTAGATGGAGCCTGAGACTATCTACCTATAATTACGAAATCCACTACCTCAAAGGCAGCCAACAGTACGAAGCAGATTTGTTATTGCGAAACCCCTTTGTGGGATTTGTCAGTGCTGATATTATCAAACAGCATCAACCAACAGCATCCCCCTTCAACATTGATACAAACGGCTTACATACCATTACCCGAAAAGGTGTAATTAAAATAATAATTCCCGAAACCCTGCAACATACTCTAATGAATAAAGTTCACCAAGAATATAACCACCCAGGCATCTCTCAGATGACCCGCATAATTACTGCCCAGTACTACTGGAAAGGTATCTCTAAATCTATAGAAAAATTTGTCAAGTCGTGTCACACCTGCCAAATCATTAAAAGGCCCAAAGGTAAACCCTTATGGTGCCCTTGGACAAATTCCACCACCTCAACAACCATTCGACTTAATCTCTATAGATACCATAGCTGGATTTTCGAAATATGGACACTCCAAGACATATCTACACGTAATAGTGGATCATTTAACGCGATATGCTTGGACCTTTCCATCGAAGTCCACCAGTACCCTAACGTACATTCAAACCCTCAAAACGGTACTACAGCAAGGATCTCCAAAACGTCTGTTATCTGACAGAGCGCCCGCTTTTACCTCAGAAAAATTCCGTAAATTTCTAATAACGCATGGTATACAACCTCTACTAACTACCAGCAATAACCCACAAGCAAACGGTTTAATAGAACGCTTAAATGCGACCATTACAGGCAAGCTCAGACTAGCTTATCTAGAAAATCCGAAAGCTTCCTGGACTCAACTAGTTAAACGCGTCACTCAGACGTACAATAACACGCCCCATTCTGTCACAAGTTTTCCACCTACCTACTTAATGTTCAATGTTATCCCCCCAGATCTAAGAACTCATCTTAACCCATACCCCGAAATAAATATAGCTCGAGAGATAGCAAACTCTCGTACTCAAAATAAGCATAAAAAAAGATAAAGAAATGTTTGATAAGCAGCACAGAACACCACATTTCGAAGTGAATGATCTTGTTTTAGTCAAAAATTACAGACATCCAGACACATGTAAATTAGCACCATATTTTACTGGACCATACAAAATAATTGAAATAATTTCACCCAATGTCGTTCGAATAGATCGCCCCAATCAACCTCTCAATAGAGACAGTGACACCATACATGTCAATAAATTAAAATATTACACAGAGAATGTACTGTACATTACACCTCCACAAACCCGATTTGCTCAAAACCCACAGCGATTGTCTCAAGATGTATATTTCAGTGAATTCAATCATTTGACTCCAGATATCTTCGAGACGCAACTAATCCGAATTATACCGCCTACAAGCTCACAACCCTTTTTGCATTTAAATCCCAGTGTTTTCAAATAGGCAAGAAATATGCCAAACTCAACAAAAGAAGAGAGAGAGAGAGAAAGTCAGTTTCGAGTAAATCTCAAACATAGCAAACCATCCCACATGTGTGACCACCCCAAAAATAGAATTTCCGTGAAAAAAAAAGGGAAGTGGACGCCCTTTATGACGTCACTCCCCTGGTCACTGCTATCTTTTGAGAATATCTTCTCTTCCCCCCTCAAGCAGTTATCTTGACCGCTAGCTTCATGATCGCCATTTTTTACACATGTTTCCCCATAATCATTTAGATTTCCTCGATAATCTCACAAATCTCACCAACGAGATATCACAACACAACATACATTAAACATTTTACATGTTAATTGATAACACCAATTAAAACAATTTGGTTAAGTCTTATATAGACTTTTTAACGCGAAAGAGAAATCATTCTCTACATACCAGCATTGAGGACAAACGAAAAGATCATTTCACATATTCCCAGTTTCAGAGTCATAGAAACACCGATGTTACCAAAGGGATATAATCTAGTCACACACCACAACTGTAACTTTTCGTCAAAAGAGACAATTTTTGTTCAATTTTACACAACTTAAAATTTATCCAATCATTAATAACCTTCAATTATATTATACATTTTGTATAAAATCTTGAATAATTATTTTTATTTTTACCTTTCAATTATATAATCAAATTTTTAATCCAATATAAAAAAAAATAAATAATATAAAATAAAAAACTTTAATCAAATTTACTTTTATTTTTCATGATATTATTTTAGTATTACAAAACGTCTAATTGTTTCAAAAATTATTTTTATTTTATTATTTATTATATCTTTTATATATTACATGTTTAATTTTGTCCACTTACATTTTTTTGTACCCGCAATCATATTTCTATATTTTTATTCACTATTTAATGAATGAAAGAAAGAAAACTTCACTATATTTTATATTTGCTTAAATACCTTTATTATCTGACAATGTTTATCATCCACTATCGGGCATCTACAACAATCGTTTTCAACAATCATATTCTTTAACCAATTCCCTATATTTTTCATCACTATCTTTTCAGTCATTGCGTCACATCAACGTAGAAAAACGACAGCACTGCTTGACAATTTATTTTTTGATTTCGTAATTCAACAAACTCTTTGAGGACACAGTTCCCCAGATTTAAAAAATCCCGACTTCTGGTCTGAACACGCTTCAAGAGTTTATTTCATTTCATCCGCAGAGCAAATCACCAACGCATTCACAAAGCGTTCACTTTTTTCAACTTTCAACTTTTTTTTTTCAGCTCTAGCGGACCACATTCAACCTTTGATTTCGAGTCAAGTCAGACCACCTACTGTCGCTACAATTCTACTTATCGCATGGCTCTATTTCACTCCTTTCCCAATCATATAAATAAACAACTTTTCTTCAGCAACTTTTAACCCAATAATCCTAAAATTGTGACAAAGCACTGTAACCCTTATATAGGATCGCAAGTGAAACATTGCCAAGGAAGACAGCTCAAGTCTATATCCTCGCTTTGCACCTGGACCTGAGTATTTGGTTTACATGTGCACTTCTAACAATTGCATATTCTTCATCTACTAACCCTGTCCAACGCCCACCAATATTCTCTTAGAATGTGAATTTTTATGTCATCATTTTATTTTAATCATCTTTTTTGTTAATCAAACAAAATGTCATTTTTATTTCACTTTTATATATCCAACAAATATCATCTTGTTATAGCCCTTTTTAACCCTCACAGTTCAAATTAATTAAAAGAAATTTTAATTACTTACCTGTGTTAGAGAGGCTTTACCCGCCTAAACCCGGATAAACGCTTTCACTCCCGGGGCCCATCTATGGTAATTTAAACCAACAACCCTATATTGTATAATTACTTATAACAAGATTGTCATATTGTATATAGAAACACATCTATAAATAATTATGCGCATGATTAATCTGTGTCATTGCATCGCCATATGTAATGTACTTTATACAAATTGAAGATAAATAAATGAAAATCTGTAATAGATTTAAGATTTGAGCTAAGCAAGAGATGGAAGTCATGACGTCAAAATCAGATAGATTTACAATTCCCACAAACAAGACCACCCACACTGGTCACAGAGGGGTGGAAAAAGGGAACGCCCAGCCCATGTGAGGTCCCAAGGGACATTCTTATAGAGAGCCCCCTGTAAGCAGGACAAGTTTTGAGAGGGGGTCAGCAGATGTTCTAGGGGGGTGTTTCTCAGCAGTCCGCTTCAGGCTGTCTCTCAGTTTAGTTCACCCTTAGTGCAAGCCGGCGTCGGTCGTATGTCATGTCAATCTCATCCATCATGTAGACGAGTAAGAACTCTTCTATCTCCATCTTGCGCTCCTAGCTCAACTTTTATCTGTTAACGGAACTTTCTTAGTGCAATTGTGTCTTCGTTTTTTGTGTGGACATTCCCAAACTTTCCACTCTGCCTCGACCACGACTGCCTGTATTTTGTGAGAACTTTTAAAGGTCTTCCAAGGTGCAGAGAGGTACTGGAAAACTCTACATCCTGACTGTTCCTCTTGGTCAACACAGTACAACAAGAGCTACCAGGACTTCAACATTATTTCAGTAGTCGACAGGATTCTACAAGTCGACAACACCAAATTTCAACAAACATTACATATATATAAATGAATGTATGTGTGTCTGTCCTTTATGCCTGACCAAGCCACTCATTGGAACGCCATGAAACTTTGGGAAGTTATTTAGTATAGTACTGCGAAGGTTTCTAGCAAATAAAATTTTTGAAATAACTTTTCGCCTAAAAATAATCAAGTTAAATATTCTAATTTATCTGTTATAATTCAAAAATCTCCTCTAAATATTATCATGATGATACGATTATTTTGTAATGTAGAAAATTAGGAAAGACAAAATTCAGGATGATACAGCAATTTATTTGAGACAAGAATAATGATACAATTCCAAGGCAAGATACTATTCCTTTAACTTCTAATTACCGAGGGAACCAATTAATATTGATTTTATTCAACTTATCGAGTATTTTTCAAGGGACCGGGAAAAGATGTTCACTTTATCGAGAGATTCGTTAGACAAACCTTTACCCAAGCGTGCCCGATCTACGAAAGAGAGATTAAAAACACGATGCAGCGTACCGACTACTCAACAATTCAAGAAGAGGAGAACAAGAATTAAAACACCATTTGAATGCATATGAATGGAAGAAACACAGCTACTGATAGAATTAAAATTATTCAACAAAATGCTAGGAAAAGCAATACCTGCATAAGTGAACTATGTTCATCCAAAAAATTCATAAACACAGACTTAATTCTGATTCAGGAGCCTTATAAAATAAAAGAAGATATAATTTTTACAGGAAACAATATAATATATCACCAGGAGAACAGTCCAAATATAAATACAGCAATAATTGTTAGAAACAATGCGTTACAAATTAAACTAATAAAAGAATTCACTAACTCCTTCGCCACAACCATTACTATACAAACAGAAAGTAAGAAAATTGCTATATCAAACATTTATATTCACCCCAATTCTATGAGAAAGGAGCACGAAACATTCTTCAGAGCACTAACTGAAACATTTATAAACACGCCCCTAATTATAAGTGGTAACTTTAACGCCAGATCGCCATTATGGTATGATTCTACAAAAAATTACAATGGGCATAGATTGATCCCCATCATTGACGAAACGAACTTAATCATACACAATAATAAATCCACTACATGTCGAAATGCTAGTGTGATTGATCTTACGCTGACTAAAAAACAAGCAATAGCAGCTATCAGAAACTGGCACACAGAACAAATATCGCAGATCTCTGATCATGTAGCAATAATCTATGAAGTACATCCAACTGATAATTTCACCACAGCTACTAATTATTCCACATGGAAATTCAGTGAAGAAAAGGCGAACTGGTCAAATTTTGGCCAGAATTTCAATAAAATAGATCAAAATAATATTGCAAATTTTTTAGATACAGCAAATACAAGGAAAGACGTCGATAGCGCGGTAAAAGAACTTTCGAACACGCTCATTGAAGCAGCGTATAATACACTTAAACTAAGAAAAAACAAACAACATAAACAGTTGGTGGAACGCGGACTTGACACGCCTTGAGAGCTATTGTAAATACCTAATTAACTCCTATTATCGGGCAAAAAATTCCTCTATCCATATTCAACAACAGTATAAAAGTGCAAGAAACAAATACGTCAGGGAAATAAATAAGGCTAAAAGAATATCTTGGAGGTTTTTCTTAGAGGATATGGAATAAATCATGTATGGAATATAGGGTATACAAAAATATTTAAAACGGTTCTAACCGAAAGGGATTTTTGGAAATCTTAGAAGTAAATAAAGATGAAGAACGATTCCAGAAGACAGCGGAACTTTTGAACAACCTTTTCCCCGATGATAGAGATAATGAAGACACTACCTTCCACAAAAACATAAGGAACTATACGCTAGGATTTCATAATAAAGAAAATATAATAATAACGCTCAATGAAGTAAATGGAATAATTGATGAGATAAACTCAAAGAAAACGCCTGGAATTGATAATATTTCTAACAATAAGATAAAACATACTAAACAACTAATAGTTCCAATACTGGTGAAACTTTTTCAAAAATGCTTAGATTTAAATTATTATCCGAATGAATGGAAAAAATCTGAGGTAATAAGTATTCCCAAACCAGGTAAAACAGACATGAAAAGTTATAAAAGCTACAGACCCATTTGTCTCAACTCAAACATTTCCAAAATATTTGAAAAAATAATTAACAACAAACTAATAAAATTTTATGAAGACTCGAATCTGCTTAACAATCGTCAACATGGATTTAGAATTTAGATACTCATCAAATGAAACCCGTAAAATATTAAGCAAGGGATGTCCACAGGGTGGGCCTATATCCCCTACAATATGGAATATTATTCTAAACGATTTATTGAATAACTATTCAGAATCAAACAATGAAATAATTGCTTATGCGGATGATATAACTGTGATATGTTGGGGAAACAACTTGACAGAACTTCGGAATACAACAGGAAAGTTCATGGGGAGAATATTAGACTGGTGTGGGAACAATAAATAGAGAATGATTTCTCTTTCGCGTTATAAAGTCTAGATTAGACTTAACTAATTTTTTTTAATTAATTGGAGATTGTTAAATACTTTTTATAATTAATGAGGTCATGTTGGGAATCACATAATTGCGTTATACAACTGTTTGGCAGCTGTACATTTTATTTCTTCTAATGGTTGTATAAATCGAAAATTCAAAAGCGCAATTTATTAGCTGGATTGGTTACTAAAATGTTATGTTGTGATATCAATTAACATGTAAAATGTTTAATATATATATTTTGTGTGGTTAAGGAGCTTGTGAGATTCACGAAGCAATGAAATGGTTGGTGTAAAATACGTGTTACAAAATGGAAATCATTAAGAGAGCGGTTATTTAGATGTCTGTCTTGTAGGGGAGGTCGGCCGTGGTCCAAGCATGAAACGGGGGACCGACTGAAATAGATCGGGGATTCTATTACAAAGGTCAATCTTCCTCGCGGGGTGTTGAGGTTTGTCATTTAATTGGAACTGACTTTCTCTCTCTTATTTTGTTGAGGTTGGCAATTTTCTGGTATGATTGAAATGTGTAGTTTTCTCGGTGTTCGTAGGTGGTTGTGTTTCGAAGTTAATTTAGACCTAGTTAAAATGTTTTTCACATTGGTATTAGGTTAGATATGTGAAAGGTATGACTTTCGACGTGGACACGCTTTGGGGTGAGATGTGTCACAGGCATGAAGGCGTCTTTGCCCTGAAAAGTGAGAAAAAATATTTGTTGTGTTGCCTTGTGTCACTTGTGAAATGAATTGAATGGAAAGGTGTCAAGTCGTTGTTTTGGTACAGAATCTGTTAATTAATAACAAAAACTAAAAGGAATTTACTAAAAAGCCTTTAATGCTTCACAAACACCAATACAACTACACTGACTATTTACAAATTAAGGATATATATATATATACATAAAAACATAGCAAAACAAAAACTATGCAAAACCTTATTTGCATATCACGTCAATTTTCTAAAAATAACTATTGTTATGCAAAATACCACAATTTTAATTAATGGATATCCAACATACTCCCACCTATGATTTGGGGAAGAAAATCATACAACCAAGACAAGGTACACAAAAGGAGTTAAGCATTACAAATTGAGTCTCTCTGGTGGCTTTACCACGCGTCCACATCGAGTTCGCTTAGCCCCACTATGCTCTTCTCTAATTGTAGTATCTTCCCCGGATCGAAGAATTGGATCCCCACTTGACACTTCCAGGGGATAGAGCTTCTGCACAGGGCGTATAAGGGTTCCCAGTTTTGTTCGAACCTTAGCAACCCGAGAATGCCCATCTCTTCCTGGAAACAGTTCCACTATTCTAGCCATAGGCCAGTGGAGTCTCCTCTTGTCTTCCACCTTCACTATAACCACATCACCCACACTCAGTTTCGGAGTCCTCTCATTGGCCTTCTGGAAAAGCTGGCCCAGATATTCACTCCGAAAGCGACTTCTGAGAGCTTCTCGCAGCCTTTGGCAATGCCGATATCTATCTTGAAATTTCTTTGAGTCCAACTTATCAAGATCTGGAACTCCCACATTTTTTGACTCATGTAGAAACATGGAGGGTGATAAAGGAATCAAACTGTCAAAGTCCTCATGAATGTATGTCAGCGGACGACTGTTGATTGTAGCCTCTACATCACATAGGATAGTGGACATCTCTTCATAGTACACTGAAGAATGGCCCAAAATTCGAACAAGGAGATCCTTGATGGAACGAATAAGACGCTCCCACCAACCTCCCCACCATGCAGCAGTAGGAGGTATGAACTTCCAACTTATCTTGTGAAGATTTTGGTCTAACACTATCTTCTTCCAGTTTAAAGCCTTGAGAGCATTGTTAGCGCCCACAAAATTAGTACCATTATCAGAATAAATGACTGTTGGTCGCCCTCTCCGGGCTATAAATCTTCTCAGAGCTTGTATGAAAGCTTCAGTACTTAATGAGGTTATAAGTTCCAGGTGTATAGCTCTGAAGACGGCACAGGTAAATAGAACAATCCATGCCTTGGTCTTGTTCTTGAGGTAAAGTGGACCAGCAAGGTCTACTCCCAGAATTTCAAAGGCTGTGGCATCTCTCACTCTATCAAGAGGTAAGTGTATCGGGGTAGTTTTCACAGGTTTTGATGAAAATCTTCTACACTTGGCACACTGAGAGACGACACTTCGTATGCTGCGCCGGGAATTTAAGATCCAATAATTTTCTCTGAGTTTGGCAGAAAGGATCTGAACTCCTGCATGGCAATGTCTCAGATGGAATTCTCTTATCAGGCATGTGACAACATGATGTTTTGTTGGAAGCAAAATTGGGTAACGAAATGAATATTCGTCATCCCTTTCAATAAGCTTGGATTTTATACGGATCAATCCAAAATCATCTCTGATTATCATCAACCCGCTGATCGAATCTCCTCGGCTAGAAAAGACTTGCTGTTGCACAGTTTTCCAAATTCCCTTTTCAGCATCTTCTAATTCTGAAAGCTGTAGACTATGCATACCTGATGGGGACAATTTTTGTGTATTTCGTATGAACCTCCGGATCCACGCATTTATTCTGACAATCTTTGTAAAATTTGAAAATCTTTCAAACCATGGCATTGCTTCAGTTCTGACATGTGTAGTCACCAATACTTGTCTATCTATTTCTAAATTGACCAAAGTTCTGTCTGAGTGGAATAATTGCTTTGGCCAGTGATCTTGAGGCTGCTTGAGCCATTCAGGTCCCTCCAACCATCTGGTGCGTTTAAGCTGTAGTACACTACAACCTCTTGAAGGAAGGTCTGCAGGGTTGAGGCTCCCTGGTACATAAAACCATTTGTTCGGACCTGAAGTGTTGCATATCTCTTTGACCCTGTTGTTTACAAAGGTGCCCCACTGCCTGCTCGTCTTGATCCATGAAAGTGCTGTAGTAGAGTCTGTCCAATAATACACCGGTTCTGCAGCCAAATTCAAAGACTCAGTTACATACCTGCTGAGTCTAACTCCCAACATACAAGCAAGAAGTTCCATCCTAGGGATAGTAGTTTTCTTAAGTGGACCTAGCCGGGATTTGGCCATCAAAAGTTGTACTGACACTCCTTTGTTCTCAGGACAACGTAGAAAAGCTGCTGCTGCATATGCACTTTGGCTGGCATCACAAAATATGTGAATGGACCAATGAGCTCTAATCCCATGGCCCACTCTACGTGGAATCTTTATGTCGGCAAGAGTGTTCAACTCACTGTACCACTTCATAAAATTTTCTTGAATGGTTGATGGTAAAGGTTCATCCCAATCAGTTTTGACTGTCCAGGCTTGTTGAATAAGTAGTTTAGCAGGCAACAAGACAGGAGCCAAGAATCCAATTGGGTCAAAGATCTGTTGGGTATGAGACAAGAGGTCTCTCTTGGAAAGTGAGTTTTTTATAACTCCGAACTTTGGGGTCACATTAAGAGTATCTTCTAAAAGATTCCATTTCATGCCCAGAACTGAAGCCTCTTCACTCCTTTCTATATCAACACTAGGAGGTAATCTAGAATAGACTTCCTTGATTCGGTGTATAGGTCCGAATTGCCACATTCTGAGATCCATCTTGGCTTTTGCAAATATCTCAGTAGATTTCTCCACCAGATCAACTAATTCTGCCTCGGTATCCACTGAAGTGACACAATTATCAATATACAAACATTCCATCAACTTCTAAGGAAGAGCTCCAAATTCAGATGAGACTCCTTTGAGATGATGCAGGATGACTGCTCCAAGCAAATAGGGGCTACAGGTCACACCAAAGACAACTCGCTTGTGACGGAAAACCTGAATCTGATGATTATTTCTCCACCATAAGAATCTAAGATAGTCTCTATCTTCTTCTTTCACTTCAATTTGCAAAAAGGCTTTTCTAATGTCAGCAATAACTCCAATAGCCTTTTCTCTAAACTTCAGTAGGATAGCTGGGATCTGTTCAATAACATTTGGGCCACTTGCCAATCAATCGTTCAATGAAAGATTCCCCTTGTCCTTACATGATGCGTCAAACACAGGTCTTATCTTGGTGGTGTTGCTATTGGCTTTAACCACTGGGTGATGAGGGAGATAATGACAATTCCTGTTCAAATCTTCTGGAGACACCTTTTCAATAACACCTTCAGCTAGCCATTCTTGGAACACCCTATCATATTCGCTGAAGATACATTTAGCTCTCAATTTACGGGTTGTGTTGAAAAGTCTTCTCTCTGCAATATGACGATTGGATGGAATTCCTTCTTGGTTCCCCAGCCAAGGTAATCCTACACAAAAGCGTCCATCTTCCAGCTGATGAACAGTATTTAAGAAGTGCTGGTGTACTATTTTATCTTCTTCTAGCTTGGTAAGATTTTCCCTGGGATCTTTTATGCCAATCGTTTCTAAATCCCACAAATAATCAACTGACATATTTCTACTGTGCATGCTGATGACCACCAGTGATGAGTAATCAGTCTGCTCATCTTTCTTCGGTGAAGGACCACAAATTGTCCATCCAAGATGTGTTTCTATGGCTGTTAATCCATTTTCCAGCTGCTTCACACGTCCCGACAAAAGGCTTCCGTAGATATCACTGCCGATCAAAAGTTCTATCTTGGGGCTATCTCTTCCAAGATCAGACAGCCAAATTCTAGATCCTTTTAGTTCATTCAACCATGCTCCTTTAGGCGTCCTTGGAATCTCTCCACAAATAATGTCTTGACCCAAGAATTCAAATTCTCTCAGAGTGTCCAATTCTGATAGGTTGCTGCATAATGCGACCGTATACACCTTATGGCATTTTGTTTCTGTTTGTGTACCACCAAACAATGAATGAGCAATATTTACATTGCCGATGGGCTTCAAATTTACTTCTAGTGCAGTGGATTCCAAAATATAGGACTTCTGAGAACCAGGGTCCAAGAGTGCTCGCACTCTTCTATAGCCATTATTTCCCATAATATTGACCATCAAGGTCATTAATGTTACATCTCTTGTACACTGCTGATTGGCTAAAGCACTCTGCACTACTTCAGAGACATGCGTCTTTTCCTTTCGGTTGCAGGGCAAGTCAGGACAAAGAAGAACGTAGTGTCCTTTGGCACAAATATTACATTGAACTGTCCTCTTGCAAGCCTTTGCAAGATGTCCAGGTTTAAGGCATTTCAGACAACACCTCTTTTCATAGATCTTTGCTCTTTTATCCTTGAATGGCATAGATTGAGCAGTGATGCAGTCTTTACTTTGGTGATTATTTTCACAGAATAAACATCCCATCTCCTTGGCAGAAATTAAACCTGCAGCTGTAGGTATATTTGAATTCTGCTTAAACTTATTTCTAAGTTTCTCTTTTGGGGAAGACCCTTCAAATCCTCTCCTGGCTAGAAGTCTTCTTTCTTCCCCTTCCACTTCTCTTCTAAGAAAATCCAAAAGATTGTTAAGGCGAGAGCTGGAGTTAGAATGAGAGTTTTTTGATGCATCACAATTATTCAGCGGTGATCTCTGCCAAGCAACCAGCACATCCTCTGGCAAACAAGACTCTATCATAGGGAAAAGCCATGCTGTGTTTTCCTTGGTGTCAACACCCAAGGATTCCAGAGATCTTAGCTGTGTTTCAAGTTTGTCGTATAGTTTAGCCACTGACCGCCTTTCATCTGGTGGAGTCCTGACATTTGCCATCATTAATTTAAGCAGTTCCCTTACATATATTTCAACAAGCAAATCTTTCTGTCCATACCTTTGTTTCAAGGCTTGGACCGCTTTTGCATAGTTTTCTGCTGTTTGGGGATAGCTTTCTATGAGCTCTCTGGCTCTAGTGTTTGATTGCATAGACTGCACCAGATAATGAAACTTGTCTGCATCATGCAGCTCAGTATCCTCATGAATCTTTTCAAATTGAGCCCAAAATGGAAGCCAATTAATTAGTTCTCCATCAAATTTTCTCATTTCGAACTTAGGAAGTTTATAACTTTTGGCCATTGATGACCCATTTGAGCTTCCCAGGGATTTAACATCAATTTTGTTTTCAGACTCAATTAATTCTCTTACCCTTCTTTCCAGGGTGATGAAGGTATCCGAATAATGTTCTGCTTCCTCAATTTCACAATTTAAAGCATCTTCTTCCGCATCAGCCACCATCATATGATCCAACATCTTCTGGTCAAGATCCTTTAATCTGAAATCGATGTTCTTTAGTTTACTAAATTGGTCCTTGACCACACCCAGATCAGCATCAGTTTTTCTTATTTCGGGATCCAGAATATTTACTACCTTAGTAAATCTCGTTCTGGTCACCGAGCGCAACTTCTTGTCACGTTCCATCCTGGCAGGCTCGCCACTTTTGTTAATTAATAACAAAAACTAAATAGAATTTTACTAAAAGGCCTTTATTGCCACACGAACATTAATATAACTACACTACACTATTTACAAATTAAGGATATATATATATACATAAAAACATAGCAAAACAAAAACTATGCAAAACCTTATTTGTATATCACGTCAATTTTCTAAAAATAACTATTGTTATGCAAAATACCACAATTTTAATTAATGGATATCCAACAGAATCTAACCTGTTTCACCATGAAACATGAATTTACTAAAGTCATGGGTGGTGGCTGTACGAACACATATCGAGAATTTTTAGACTCTTAGTGGATGTGGCACGTTTAATATGAAAATGTTGTGTTGTGCGTTTTTCGGCGACGATTTGGAGCTCGTGTGGCTCGAGATTGGATTTGTTGAGTCGCGCGGTTAAATTGTTGACAATTGGAGAAAGTGCTGTGTGAGGGTTTTGTAGAATTTGTTGAGAGAGATGCGTTAATGAATAATTATGAATGAAAAAGGAAGGGACGAGGGAGTGTAACTATGCTCGAAGTTAACGCTAGTAATAAGTTTGGCAGGCGGTGACCTAATTTAGCTGTGGGCGTGGAAGCGGACGTGATCTTTATTTTTAACTTGTTTTGGGGAGGACAGTTGTTATGATTGTGAGATATTGTCTCCTTCGATTTCTGTAATTAAGAAATGCGTTTCACGCCTATGTTAATTCATATTTAGAAATTGATTTTTTAAAATCGTTGATTATGGTAGCTAAAATGATCCTTATAAAAGAAAAATGTCGTGATATTGACAAATAATTTGAATTGGGGCATAAGATAAAATATTAAGAAAACACAAATAAGTTTAGAATTATGATATGACGAGAGTAATTAAAAATAATAATAATGATTTTTTTAAGTTGAAGATTTGGATAATGCCATTTTAGGTAAATTTATGAACGGCATGTAAAATTAGTAAGTTGATAAAATGTGTGATTGGCGATTTTTTTAAAAGTAAAAATGAAAGTAATGAATTAAAATTTATAATTTTATTAAAAATAAAGTAAAAATTGATAAATTAGAGTATGAAAGATTTGAAAATTGAATTTAAAATGATTAAAGTGAAAATAAACACAAAATTTATGGGAAATCAAGTTGAGAGCTTGAGGAGAAAGTTATGTTGGATTTTAAACACAGTTTTGATGATTATTCAGTCAGGAGACTTGAGCTTTCGCAACATCGAATGCTAAGCTTAACCTTTCCAGCTAGTTGGGATGGTAGGTGCAGCAGAAACCACTCTTTCTGGGTAGGTATGGCGGCTTCTTCCAGGAAGAGCTTCCTGGCATATCCTTTGTCCATATAGTGCGCGACCTTGCCTTTGCATTCTTTGGCAAAGGAAAGGTTCAATAGAAATTTACTTTCAAAACTGTATAGGTGGCGTATGGGGACTTGTCTGCTGAAAGAAATTCCACATTCTTACCCCTCTAGAATAGGCCGGTAACAAATCTTACTCCTACTCTTCTTGTCACCTTCGGCATCTTCTCTGGAACTTGTGGCCTGGCTAATTCCGATCGACTCCAGAGCAAATTTTCTATCTCTCTCTCTCTCTCTCTCATAAGGTCATGCTATACTTCCTCATTGTCCTCTTCAAAACAGTGAAGCTTAACATCCTCTGATAGTCCTTCCCCCAGACGTCTGTGGATATTCCACCCAAGGAGACTCTTTGAAAGCATTGGTGCCGAAGTTTCTTTTTCAATTACTTCATGGGCTATCTGTAAGAGAATCAGAGGCTAGATCTCAAAAGTATTGTTTAATTAACAATAATATTATATTAAGATGACAAGGAACAAAAAGAGTCACAAAAGGCAAGCGCATTAGCAGGAAGAAAACCAAAACTTAAACTACAGGTAGACAGTGTGGCGCCAGGTCACGTGATGTCTGGTAGAAGGTGTTGTTGCTAGGCAACAGCCGGTGTGTGCGACGTTACTCTCCAACACTATCTTCAAACAAGGAGTTTAATTAGGGGCTCCGGGTTCATCACATCTGTTGGAAGTTCTACTGTACCTAGGTGTACTTCAGCATGTTCTTTGATGCGTTTTGTTTGAAATAAGCGTCTTCGGTCGGTGATAATTTCTCTAGTAGCTCCATGTTTGAGAAATATGTCATTCAACATGAACTTTACGACTTCGACTGCTCCTCCGGTTGGAAGTTCTACTGCACCCAGGTGTAGCCATTACTCACGGAGTTTCCAGATATTTAGGGATTAAGTTGTCAGGGTCAAGTATTTTATTGTAGGAACGTGGTACAGCCTGTATTTATTCCCCCCAGTACTCTCGCAGGAACTTCTCATAGAGCCTGCTTAACAGAGGGTCAGCCATCTTTCAATTAGAGCCATCAATTTACACATTGATAAAAACAATGGAATGATTATGGTGAATCTTGTGACATCACCTTTTTTCAAAGACCTGTTCAACATCATAAGTCTCCTATTTTATATATACAGTTAAACCTGTCTATAGCGCCCCCTCTTGGGACTCACCAAAATAGGGTGCTATAGAGAGGGGGTGCAATAGACAGGTCACTTTTAATGTAAATCGCATCGTACTACGTATTTAAAATCGGGCGCTATAGAGAGGAACGCGATATTTAGAGGGGGCGCTATAGACAGGTTTAACTGTATATGTTTTGATCTCTACACAGACCTCTTACTACAACGATAAAGGTTATTGAGTGAGAGATGAGTCGAATCATTCAATAACTTTTATCATTGCAGTCAGGTACGGAGAGATGAAAAGACAACACATTGCCAAAAATTAATCGTATATTGTAAGGTAGAAAATAAGGAAAGACAAACTTTAGGATGACACGGCAATTTATTTAATGCAAGCACAAAATCAACATTTTAAAAGATATAAGCAATGAAGGAAGTTTACAGAGTATATAGAGAGGAAGGCGCTATTTAGAGGGGGCGCTATAGACAGGTTTAACTGTTGTTAAAACTATTTTACCGTTCTTTTACTTTGTACATAGAATGAAGGTCTTAGGTGAAGGGAGACAACGAGCAAGACATCTATATCTATAGATAGCCCCAGCTGAGACGAGGGGGCAAAGGTCAGCAGCGGGGAGGCAAAATCACGTGGACACCCGCGATGTGATAGGTTGTTCTGAGGGACGACGGAGCGTCATGTTACATTCTTTTTTTGGTCAGTTGGCAGGATTCCCTTGTTAGAAGCGGAGGGGAAAGTTGAGTTCCCTTGCCAGACGGAAAGACGTCTAAAAGCTATCCTGCAAGCAGCGTCTTGTGGAAGGAAAGACGTCAAGCTATCCTGCAAGCAGCGTCTTGTGGAAGGAAAGACGTCAAGCTATCCTGAAAGCAGCGTCTTGTGGACGGAGAGAACGCATTGGAGTATCCCTCAAGCAGAAACTTGAGAGCGGAAAAGACGCCTTAGACAACCAACGAGTCGTGACAATTAGACAACCAACGCGCGACAATTGGACATCGCACAAGACAAGCCAAGCCTGCGACGGTGCTGCCACACGAGGTATTGTGTCGACACCCCCCTCTGCCATTTATTTTTATCTCCCTTCCCTTACCTTCCCTAGGATTAGCTTATTTTACATTTTCTTTTTTTTTTTGCTTAACCTTTTTTATCTAGTTTTTTAGCTCTGTTTTAATCTTTAAATATAACCATAATTCTATATATATATAAGTGTAACAGTTTTTAGCCCTTTTTGTTTTAATTTTTAAATAAAACCTTTTATTATACTGTGCAAGTGTGCATTTATTTCCCCCATTGTTTTTCCTTTCAGTCGATCACCATTTATTTTTTTTTAAACGAACACGAACAACTGTAATAATAACTCTGTGTTTTTATTAATTAAATTTGATTTGTGTGATATTATTGAAAAGAAACACATTGCCAGTAAATTTATTTGTTACAATTTTTATTGATATAGATAGCAATTGAATTTATAAATTTAATTTAATAATATATATTTGTTATGAAACCATATTTGTGAAAGAGTTTTACTCGATGCAATACCTTGGAATTATATGTATGTACCTCTACAGACCTATAAGCTTATGCCCATAGGTTCACTAATCACCCCTAAGCTGCCTTCCATAGAAAATGCAGGGTATATCCCAAAACCAATCCAATACAAAAAAAGAGATATATATATATAGTCGGTGTACGAGTGGGTAACACCCTCGATTCCCGACAGTCATGAACCGGGATTGAATCCCGCGTTAACACTTTGTTTAATATGTGAATAACCTTCACATATTATTCATTGTTGTAAATATCATAAACTAGGTTGATATTTTTGAGCGGTACCTAGTAAAGTTATTTTGGAACAATCCAATACAATAGTAGAGCGGTCTAGAGATTAATTTGGCGAAGAGAAGGTTTACTACTGTATAGTAAAAATGGTAATTTGTAGATTAAAACTTCTTTGTAGAGAGGTGTCCTCTAGCAACAGTGTCCTCTCATGGAGGTTCTACTGTATATCAATTTGAAAACTAACCTTTTAGCCATATATAGGATCTATTTTTAAAAATGTGAAATGATATATTTCAGACTTTAATTTAATGACATAATATGCCTTAATCTTAATCAGATTTATATTTGAGCAAGTTAAGCAAGTATTTCTTCAGCAAGTTTATTTTCTTCTGCAGATTAATTTTTGATTTACCTGGTGGTGTCTTGTCCAGCCATGGAAAGGGGGTACCATTGCCCAGTTAGTCAGTCACATTTTAGAGTTCCCTGTTCACGGTTACCGTAGAGGCTCGGGGCTCACGACACCGTACTTCGCCCTACAGGGCAGTCCCTTACAAGTCCCTTACATTACCATATAATATGCGTATAGAGGAATGTAAACTTTTTGTAGTTCGACAAGAAAATTCCAGACATCTCTGGATGGTTCAAATTATTCAAAAACAATATGAAAGGAGACAACGGTTCACACCTTGCAGAACTCCCTCTCGTATCTTAATTTGATCGGTGAGTGCTCCGTTCCATCTAACATCGACTGGCATCTGTTTGTAATCATTTTGTAAGATCTTGGTAAATATTCTACTTAAACTTGTTGAAAAAAAAAGTTTGAATCAAGGAAAAAGTGATTTATTAAACAAAGTACTAAAAAACAGGATTTTAGCATGGCAATATAAAAATGTTGGAAAGACAAGAGACGAAACCTATATACAATTGTACAAAGAGACGTCGACTGCAGCGCCGCCGTGGCTGTTGATTGGTAGATCATTCCTTTAATGTTGTATGGATATTTTGATCGTTATTCCAACAGAACTTAAGTTTGATAATATTTGCCAAATTAAATAATGTGAGACAATACCAAATGTTTTTCTTAAGTTAACAAAGAACGCATAAAAGTTTCTTATTTTACGGCTTAAAGTCATGTTGATAAGAGAGGATAGAGTAAAAATATGGTCATATAAAATATGGCAATCCTTTTCTAAAACCAACTTTTTTTTCAGGTACGATTTTTCTATTTTCGCGATCCAATTATATAATCTCACCTTTAATATTGTCCTGAACAGATATCCTGGTTCGTTTCCATGGTGAATAACGTGGCTACGGCACGTGCTATGATAGAGATGCATGGGGACATCTGAGGCTCTTCATTGAACACAGCGACAACAGAAAATTGATATGGACCCAGTACAGCAGCTTTACACACCTAGGATATAGGACATTGTGACTGCTGTGATAGATATGTATGGAGACATTTGATGCTCTTCATTGGATACTATGCAATATTCAACTTCCCTTTACAACATTCATACAAGAAATTTTAATACCTATGAATGCTATATCATGAAAACATGATGTTATCTGTTCTTAAAAGCTCATTCATTGGATAGACCACATTATACTAGACATATACAGTAGAACCTCCCTTTAGCGGACACCTCTTCACAACGGACAGTTTTTACCGCCAAAATTGTCCTCCCATTGAAAATACACTAGCAGACATTCTCGTCAGCGGACACCTCCAAACAAAGGACACTTTCCCAATGCATTATTTATTAATTTTACATATAATAGTCCTTCCCGCTAGCGGGCAAATAAAAATTGCCAAATACGAGGGTTGTCCGTTAAATAAGTTCCACGGGGCACCACTGTAATGAGGATCGCTTTTAGGCTCGAGACGACTGCACGGTCTCGTAACTTGTTCTCCCCACTCCAATTTCCCACCAAGGACACGTCGCTGGTAAGCTTAGTTTTGGCTGAGCAGCCGTTAGTGATGGAGCTTCCCCTCGTGTCTCCCGCCAGCTGCGAATTACGGTCAGTAATTCGATTTTTGGCCGCAAAGAAGAATTCGGCCAAGGACATTCATACTGAACTCTGTTAAGTGTATGAAGAAGGGTGTATGAGTTCCGGGATGGTGCGCAGATGGGTCAGCGAATTTAAAAACAGCCGAACAGACGTCCACGATGAACCGCGTGCTGGACGGCCATCGGTTTCGGACGAAACCATTGCCAAAGTCGAAGCGGCAATGCTTGAAGATCGACGGATTACTGTACGGAAGCTCTGCGATTTGGTTCCTGATGTCAGTAAAACCACCATCGACAAGATTTTGCGTGAACATTTAGGGTATTCAAAGGTCTGCGCAATATGGGTTCCGAAAATGCTGACTGAAGACCATAAACGGCAGCGGGTTGATGCGGCCCAGAAATTTCTCGATTGCCACAAAACTGACGGAGAGGAATTCTTGGATTCGATCGTTACTGGTGATGTGACCTGGGTACACCACACCACACCGGAGACAAAGGAGCAATCCAAGCAGTGGAAGCACATTTCTTCGCCGAAACCTCTAAAGTTTAAACAAACACTTTCTGCCGGGAAAATTATGGCTACCGTCTTTTGGAACCGAAAGAGCCTATTGTTTTGCGACTTTATGCGTCAGGGTACAACAATCAATTTCGACCGGTACTGTGAGACCTTAAAACAACTTCGACGCGCGATTCAGAACAAGAGGAGAGGGATGTTAACCAAAGGGGTGCGTGTCCACCACGACAACGCTCAGCCGCACACCGCCCATCAAACCACTGCCCTCATCGAAGAATTTGAATGGGAATTGGTGTCACACCCACCTTACAGCCCGGACGTAGCTCCTACTGACTTCCATTTCTTCCCCGATTTGAAGAAAAACCTGGTAGGAACCCAATTCCAGGACGATGACGAGTTGAAAGAAGTGGTTTTAGGCTTTCTACGAGGCCAGGCGGCAGAGTTCTTTGACTCTGGGTTCCATAAGTGGGTATACCGAATGCAAATATGCGTCGAACGAAACGGGGAATATGTAGAAAAATGAAAAAAGTCTGATATTTTCGAAAATGTATAGTTCAGGGCAAATAAACCTGTTTTTCTGTATGAAAAACCTCTGTGGAACTTATTTTACGGACAACCCTCGTATTAAAGTGATTAAAAAATAAAATAAAAATACCCATTTGAAATATATTTTAAAATAAATATCCTGTATACAATATACTCTGTGTTATTATAACCGTTGTTTTCATTTTCGCGCATTTTGTTAAGCCTTTTGTTTGCTCTTGTTCTCTTAATAGAACTTTGTATTTTCGATATAAAATAGCTAAATTTATATCTATAATGTTATGTACTCTCTCTCTCTTCTACCTAATATTCAATAATCTTAGGTAGTGTAGTTTCTATTAAAAGAGATTGTATGCTACTGAAAAGTTAAATATTTGCACAATATTTTATTATTACAGTAAGTACAGTAAGAACTAAAAACATGAATATCTCACGCTATATATTGATTACATCACACAACAACAACCAAGTCCTTGGTCAAAACCATATAAACATATTATATATTAAACCTCTTCATCCCAATCAGCAACATAGTCTTTCAGGTGGTCGTCTTGATCTGACTGGTCTACCAGTCGGGATTGTTTCTTCCTTTCCCTTCTCTGGGTCATCCTCTTTTTATTGGTCGAACCCTTCCACTGTTTCCTCCACTTCTTCCTTGCTCAGCCTTCTCATTAGTTGGTCTTGATGTCTTTTTACAGTTGTTCCATCTCCGTTATGACTTCATAGTTTTTGGGTCCAAGGGCAGTTTTTATGGTCCTAGGTGTCCACTTTTCTTTCCCGCTATAATTGCGTAAATATACCTGATCTGAGGACTTGAATTTGTTAGCAGAATTTCCCTCCTTACTTGCTTCATCGCTGTTCTTTTCAGGGTGTAATCGGTCCATTCTGGTAGTCAATCTCCTACCCATCAGCAACTCAGCTGGCGTTACTCCAGTTGATCCATGAGGTGTGATCCTCATTGCAAAAAGAGCACGTGCTAGAACAGCTGGAATATTCTCCAATCCATTTTTACTTAGTAACTGTTTAAGTGTGTGCACCACTCTTTCCGCTTGCCCATTTGTTTGTGGATGATAAGGGGCTGAAGTTATATGTCTAATTCCATTTTTTCTTGTGAATTCTTGGAACTCATGACCTATAAACCTTCTGCCATTATCCGAAACAATTTGGTCTGGTAGGCCATGAACAGCAAACAAGTTTCGTAAGGCTTGCACTGTGGCTGCCGCAGTACATGTGTTCATGGTGATCGCTTCAGGCCACTTTGACAGAGCATCCACCACCACTAGGAAGGTCTTTCCATTAAACGGGCCCGCATAGTCTATGTAAATGCGCGACCAAGGTTTCTTTGGTGTTACCAAGGGATGGACTGGGGCTTGCTTTGGATTATTCCGCACCAATTGGAAACTTTCACATATTTTGACCTTATCCTCTATTGCTTTATCCATTCCTGGCCACCATACGCGCCTCCTTGCAATGGCTTTCATCTGCACTATCCCAGGGTGCGTTTCATGTAGCTGTTCGATTGTTCTTCTTTGAAGTGCTGGTGGTATTACTACTTTATTTCCCCATAGTAGGCATTCCCTGTGTAGGGATAGTTCGTATCTCCTATTGAAGTAAGGTCTGAATTCCACTGCCGGGCAGTGGTCTGGCCATCCCAGTCGAGTCCATTGCACAATTGAGCCCCTCAATGCACAGATTGATTAACTCCATAAATAAATCGGGAAAAAAATGTTTAATTTTTGTTGAAAGTCTAAAAATCTATATGACATATAGATTTTTAGACTTTCAACAAAAATTAAACATTTTTTTCCCGATTTATTTATGGAGTTAATCAATCTGTGCATTGAGGGGCTCAATTATTTCCAGAACTGGGTCTTCCCGGGTTAGCCTTGCCACCTCCTTTGCTTCTATAGGTGAATCTTCATTAGTTTCCAAAAGGAAGACATCGGCTGGTTCTGGTGTTTCAAGGTGTGTCTTTTCCAAAGGTGCTCTGCTCAAAGCTTCAGCATTTTGTTCAACATTCCAGCTCTATGTTCAATTTCATAAGCATATGTTGCCAGTGTTAGGCTATATCTCATCTTACATGGGTGACAGCATTTGTGGAATAGGCGGATTATAGCGAAACAGACATTGACTTTTATATATAAGATATATATTTTTTATTTTAGAATAATCTATATTTATACCATTAATGTAATGGGTAATTCCAACAATATATTAAACATTTTAAATGATATGTGTGTAAATAAACTTATTTATTGTAAATTTGTAAACCGACAAAACAGGACGCGAGTAGAAGCGCTCAACACTAGTCCATACTAGTGAGCCTGACTCCCCGGGTAGTTCTGCGCTCTAGAAACCTGGGTTATAAATATCACTTTCTTAAACTATCTGAAAATCGTGTGAATACCTTTAAAATATATATATTTTATGACTACCCGCTCTAGTATTGTATACAATACAGCAATGGATCAGTCTACAGTCGAAACAGCTGTACAGGAAGGCGTAACTATATTTATATTAACTGAATGACATATTTTTTTTTGATAAAAAATATTAATTTATAAGATACCAATATTTCGCTAGAGGCTATAGACCTATATTCATCAGGGTTTTCTTTATTTCGAATATGATCTGGTTAACCGCGCGATGCCTTGCATGAATATTGTACAGATAATAAATTGCCAAAATCAGGTAGAAGTTTTTCTGCTTATTTACATCACTCTGTGGAGTTCAAAACCAAAAGAAAGGAATAGTCTAAATAAATAAACATGCAAAGGTCTGTCTGCGATTGAATTGTAAGCAAATTTCAACATTATAATATGTTACAAACCCTCTACAACGTGAGGTTAGAAAAAAAATGATATTAAAACTCATCCTGAATTCCAGTCAAATTTGAAAATTTGCAGGCCAAAATAAATGTTTGCAACAAAATAAATTTGATAAATTAATCTCTTGTACCAATATTTAGTTGATATCATTAGGCTTCAAGGAATAAGTATATTTGTTGGAAAAATTAATTTAGATCTCCAGGTTTCGGGAATGAAAGCCCTTCTATATGAGAAAATACGATGCAAGGACTTTCATACCTGAATGCTATAGATCTAAATGAAATTTTAAAAATAAACTATTCTCTGAACCCCTAATGATTTTATCTTAAAATTAATTAGACTTTTATAAGAATCTATTTAAGTGTTATTGACAAACATGAGACACTTCTAACGACCCCAGACGTTTTCTAGGTTCTTTGGAAAATTTAGAAGTTTTGATAAATCCATTATGCAAGACTCTGCTCTGAACTTACAAGGACATACAAACAAAGTTCATTTGGGCATTCTGAATTATCAAAAGCTGGTGTTGCAGCTTTGCCTCTAACCTGAGAGAATTTGTAAGATATCACAGAGTCGAGATTGACAGCTGAAGCGCACATTGTTTTGGGACATATTTTACGAAAAAGGTGAACATCATATCTATAGAAAATCTTTCTTTTGTGGAATAAATTTACGTTTTAAATATTTAAAAGGTAATTCCCCAAATTTTTCCACAAAGAAATATAAAATAATTTCTGGAGAGGAATAAAATCTGTTGAAGCAAGTTGTGTGAAGAAAGACTATAGAGTTGAGAAGATTCTTGCCAAAATACATCAGGTGGCCCATTTGATTAACAAAAGTTCCATACCCATTAGGAATATACTTTAAGGCTCAAAATTGTTTGGATAATATATAAGTTATAATATAACTGATAGAGCAAGTTCTAACAACTTGATACAGTAAGTTCTAATGTAACTGATACAGCAAGTTCTAACATCTTGATACGGCAAGTTATAATGTAACTGATATAGCAAGTTCTAATGTAACTGATACAGTAAGTTCTAATGTAATTGATACTGCAAGTTCTAATGTAACTGATACAGCAAGTTCTAACATCTTGATACAGCAAGTTCTAATGTAACTGATACAGCAAGTTCTAACATCTTGATACAGCAAGTTCTAATGTAACTGATACAGCAAGTTCTAATGTAACTGATACAGCAAGTTCTAATGTAACTGATACAGCAAGTTCTAATGTAACTGATACAGCAAGTTCTAATGTAACTGATACAGCAAGTTCTAATGTAACTGATACAGCAAGTTCTAATGTAACTGATACAGCAAGTTCTAACATCTTGATACAGCAAGTTCATACATCTTTATACATCATATCTATAGGGGGTTACACTAATGATTTGAAAATTATATTTTTAATTAGTATATATTTTTTCTTTTGAAATAATCTATATTTATTACAATTATCTAGTGGTTAATTATAACAATATATTAAACATTTTTGATGATATGTGTGTAAATAAATATACAGTTAAATCTGTCTATAGCGCCTCCTCTAAATAGCGCCCAATTTTAAATACCTAGTACGATGCGATTTGCATTTAAAGTGAATTGTCTATAGCACCCTATTTTGTTGAATCCCAAGAGGGGGCTCTATGGACTGGTTTATATACAACTATACGGGTGACCCGGGCTTCGCCCCGGGATTGACCCGTGTGCATATCTACCCGAGTGATATATATTTAGATAAGATTTTTTTAAATAATTGTTTGTTATTAGCATTATCTATTTGTTTGCATCAGCATAATTTAATCTAATCTTTGATAGAGGGCGCTGTTCGTGAGCTAAGTAGAATAATTTGAATATATATTTTTAATAATTGATTTATTTATTTTTTAAAATAGCCTATCGTCTTCCCTGTATTTTTACCTATGTATGGAAATTTTGGTTTGAATTAGTGAACTACTGCGAATTTGTATACCGGACATACACACAAACAAACATACAAACATTGATATTTATATATATACTAGACGGGTAACCCGGGCTTCGCCCCAGGATTGACCCGTGTGCCTATCTACCTGAGTGACATATATTTAGATAAGATTTTTAAAATAAAATTTTTATTATTAGCATTATCTATTTGTTTGCATCAGCATAATTTAATCTAATCTTTGATAGAGGGCGCTGTTCATGAGCTAAGTAGAATAATTTGAATATATAATTTTAATAATTGATTTATATATATTTTAAAATAGCCTATCGTCTTCCCCGTATTTTTTACCTATGTATGGAAATTTTGGTTTGAATTAGTGAACTACTAGGAATTTGTATAGCGGACATACAAACAAACATACAAACATTGATTTTTATATATAAAGATATATACAATATCTCTCTCTCTATATATCCCTATATATAGTCACGACCGTCATGGGCCGGTTCTGTCACGGATGCGCGCGCATCATCATTATGATCATTATCATTATCTAATGATAATAATAATTATTATTATTATTATATTATCCCTATATATAGTCACGACCGTCTTTCCTCAATTCCTCATCGGCCGCTGTCACGGATGCGCGCGCACAGGGAGGTCACGTGCTCGCCGGCAGCCAACGGGCGCGCGCCGCCGGCATTACGTCATAGATTATAAACACAAGGTAATAAGGCCAAATAAAAAAATAGTGTGTGATAAGGCACAATTTGGATTATCTACTTATATAATTGCCTTATTCTGTCTGTGTGAAGTTCACGGATAGATTTTGGTCAGAATGGATAAAATAAAAAAAGTGTCAAGGGATGGGAATCGAACCCACGACCTTCCGCTTACCGGGCAGATGCCATGACCACTAGGCTACCCTGGACATATTTTTCCGTTCACATTTTTATTTTTATATTTTCAAGACACACACAGTTTGGGGCGGGACGTTTCACAAGAGAGACATCCACGGCGCCAATTTATAATTGTAACAAATAGTATTTTAATTAAAACATTTTTAAAATATATACGCACTCGGGTAAAACCCGGGCGTTGCCCGGGCCATTCGTCTAGTATATATATAAAAGTCAATGTCTGTCTGTCTCGCGATAAACTCAAAAACTACTGAACCAATTGGTACCAAATTTTGCATGTCGCTTTTTATAAACCTGAGGAAAATTTTCGGCTGCATTTTGATTAGTATTTTTGGCTATTTCTTTTTTTCATTTGAAGAACTTTTTTTTACGCGGACTAATCCGGAATGGAATGAATACCTAAATATGGCCATTTTTTTAAGCATCGGTGGTTCAGTGGTAGAATGCTCGCCTGCCACGTGGGCGGCCCGGGTTTGATTCCCGGCCGATGCATTTTTTTTTTACAATTTTCAAAACTCATTTATATTATATACTAGACGGGTGACCCGGACTTCGCCTCGGGATTAACCCGTGTGAATATCTACGCGAGTGATATATATTTAAATAAGATTTTTTTTATAATTGTTTTTTATTAGCATTATCTATTTGTTTGCATCGGCATAATTTAATCTAATCTTTGATAGAGGGCGCTGTTCGTGAGATAAGTAGAATAATTTGAATATATAGTTTAATATTTGATTTATATATTTTTTAAAATAGCCTATCGTCTTCCCCGTATATTTTTTACCTATGTATGGAAATTTTGGTTTGAATTAGTGAACTACTGCGAATTTGTATACCGGACATACAAACAAACAAACATTCATTTTTATATACAACTAGCCGAATGAACCGGGCAACGCCCGGGTTTTACCCGATTAAATGCTTTTATTCAAATACTATTCGTTACAATTATAAATTGGCTCTGTGGATGTCACTCTTTTGAAACGTCCCGCTCCAAACTTTGTGTCTGAGAAGCGATATTTTTGTAAAGAGATGTTCTGGCTTTGTGTCTTCTGCTCGAATGAATGTTTTTCTGTTAGAATTTTGTTCCTGCGTACAAAATAATGAACTGGTTTCACCCGTGGTCTCTGCTTTTTGGAATTTTTCCCGATATAATTTTGTATCTGATAATCAAACATGATACAGCAATATCGTCATCATCATTTTCTGCCTAAAAATATATAGTTTTAATAATTGATTTATATAATTTTTAAAATAGCCTATCGTCTTCCCCGTATTTTTTTTACCTATGTATGGAAATTTTGGTTTGAATTAGTGAACTACTGCGAATTTGTATACCGGACATACAAACCAACAGACAAACAGACAAACATACAAACATTCATTTTTATATATAGAGAGATATACATATACATATACAATATAAATATCTATATTAAATGTGGGTTGAATATTTTAATATTTCACATTTTCAATTTCCCCAAATGAGTGGTTGTTAAACAATCTAATATTCGAATTTTATATATAGGGAAGATGGTTTTCAATTTTGTTTTCAAGAGAATCTCGCTAATTTCATTCAAATATGACTTTCTATGTTTCCCTTTGTTGTATTGATTTAATATAAGTGAACTATATTTAGGATATTTGGTCAGGTAACTTTCCTCAGCCAACTCTTCATTAAGTTTCTCTGAATGAAGAAGATAGGAAGCCAAAACATTATCGTTTGTTTCCTCGCAGAATTTACCATAGGTGATACTGGTTCCACCTATGAAGTCTTTATGTAATATTACCGCTTCCTTTTGACATTTATCCCAGAATTTTGAATAACGTTTTCTTTCAACAATGCTTTCTGGTTTCTCTAAATTGGGATCATATAAAAGGGCACGTTCAATTAAAATTCTAATTATTTCTGGTGTGGCTTTTTCCACAGCTTTATCCAGAAGTTTAACTCCTTTAATGTCTGTTATATCAATTCTGGCTCCAGCATCTATTAACGTCTTGATAAGTACAATATATGTCTCCCGGAAAAAGTCTAATGCCCTATACAATGGTGTCTTATATTCAGAATTTCTGACGTTGACCTCAGCCCCCGCTTCAATCAGAAACTTCGCTACTCTTTCATCATTAGAAAATATAGCACGATGTCCATCATCCATTTTTGCATGAATATCGGCTCCTTTTTCAACCAAAAATTTAATTATAGGAAAATCACCTCCTCTATTTGCCCATATAAGAGGGGTATACCCTCTATCATCTCTCGCATTTATGTCAGCTCCTAGATAAACCAGAAGCCTTATTACACATAATCCATCAGAAAGTGAAGGCCAAAATAAAGGATTTTTAGCAAATATATCTTTACTATTCACATCGGCTCCGTGTTTAAACAAAATATAAGTTGTTATCACGTGACCCCGTTGTGAGGAATTATGAAGAAGGTTGTTGAGCCTTTGAGAACTCAGCTTTTTTCCTGATTTCAATAAAGCCATAACTTTGTTAACATGTCCATTTACTACGGCATATGTCAGTGATTTACATTGTTTTCGTCGCTTGAAAGCCTTCGCAGGGTTCATAGCGTATGCTAGCTTCCCTCCAAGAATCTTCTTATTTTCACCTCTTCTAAATCTCTGCATATAAGAATACATTTTCTGAATTGATTGTTTCCTTAATATTTTTGAACTATTATTTAGAGAATATAGATTTTACATTTTTGTTTCAAAATAACAAGAGGACGAAAAAACATATCAAACAAATAATGAATTACTTTATATACTCTCTGTGAAAATTTTAAAAAGAACTTTTTTATTATTTTATTAAAAAAAATATTTTTTTAAAAATTATTTTTAAAAATAAATTTATACACCCAACTTTATAAACACAATTTTGGAGAAAGAGGCCTACCCCAATTTTAAATAGGTAACCTTGTATCATTAACCCCTATTTGTATTTTATTTATTTATTTATTAAAAAACACACGCGCGCTATATCCTATGTGGATATTTGCATGTAAACGTTTAAATTTACATTCTAGAGCAATAATTTTACAAGAAATAAAGTTTATATTGTATATTTTATATTTGTACTAGGCGAATGACCCGGCTTCGCCCGGGAAATCCCTTGGGTGCAATTTCCTTCATACTAAAAGTATATCAATAATAAATATTAGAAGTGCCATAGAAGAGCAATACAGAAGTAACACATAAACTACAGGAAAAAAGTGTGTGTGATGGCAAAAATTGAGTATTATATTAGTGTTTAGGTATTTGATTTAATTAATATAGTTGATATAATAATATATATTTATATTATATATAATACTAGACGAATGACCCGGGCAACGCCCTGGTTTACACGATTAAATGTATTATTCAAACACATAAAACAAAGCAAAATAAAACATAACAAATATAGCAAGAGCAGTTATTTTAAACGGCGAATTAGATCAGTTATAGCAAAAAATGAAAATATATATGTAAATATGTGAAATAGTTATAAATTAGAAAACCTGTAAATATAGTTAAGGACTTGCATTGTAATTAAGTAAAGCTTCTCGTCTAGAACGCTGAGGCGACCTGCCGGCAGCCAACGGGCGCGCGCCGCCGGCAGGCCGCTTGAGTGTTCTAGAGGGCGCTGCTCGTGAGCTAAGTCGAATAATTTGAATATATAGTTTTAATAATTGATTTATATATTTTTTAAAATAGCCTATCGTCATCCCCGTTATTTTTTACCTATGTATGGAAATTTTGGTTTGAATTAGTGAACTACTGCGAATTTGTATACCGGGCATACAAACCAACAAACAAACATACAAACATTCATTTTTATATATATAGATAAATGAGTTTTAAAAATTGTAAAAAAAAAATGCATCGGCCGGGAATCAAACCCGGGCCGCCCGCGTGGCAGTCGAGCATTCTACCACTGAAACACCGATGCTTTAAAAAAATGGCCATATTTAGGTATTCATTCCATTCTGGATTAGTCCGCGTAAAAAAAAGTTCTTCAAATGAAAAAAAGAAATAGCCAAAAATACTAATCAAAATGCAGCCGAAAATTTTCCTCAGGTTTATCAAAAGCGACATGCAAAATTTGGTACCAATTGGTTCAGTAGTTTTTGAGTTTATCGCGAAACAGATAGACAGACATTGACTTTTATATATATATATATCTATATATATAAAAATGAATGTATGTGTGTCTGTTTGTTTGTCCTTTATACCTGACCAAACCACTCATTGGATCGCCATGAAACTTTGGGAAGTTATTTAGTATAGTACTGGGAAGGTTTCTAGCAAATAAAATTTTTGAAATAACTTTTCGCCTAGAAATAATCAAGATAAATATTCTAATTTATCTGTTATAATTCAACAATCTGCTCTAAATATTATCATGATGATACGATGATTTTGTAATGTAGAAAATTAGGAAAGACAAAATTCAGGATGACACGGCAATTTATTTGAGACAAGAATAATGATACAATTCAAAGGCAAGATACTATTCCTTTAACTTCCAATTACCGAGGGAACCAATTAATATTGATTTTATTCAACTTATCGAGTATTTTTCAAGGGACCGGGAAAAAATGTTCACTTTATCGAGAGATTCGTTAAACAAACCTTTACTCGGGTAAAACCCGGGCGAAGCCGGGTACATCCATACAAGAATAATGATACAATTCCAAGGCAAGATACTATTCCTTTAACTTCCAATTACCGAGGGAACCAATTAATATTGATTTTATTCAACTTATCGAGTATTTTTCAAGGGACCGGGAAAAAATGTTCACTTTATCGAGAGATTCGTTAAACAAACCTTTACTCGGGTAAAACCCGGGCGAAGCCAGGTACATCCATACCATAATAATGATACAATTCCAAGGCAAGATACTATTCCTTTAACTTCCAATTACCGAGGGAACCAATTAATATTGATTTTATTCAACTTATCGAGTATTTTTCAAGGGACCGGGAAAAAAATGTTCACTTTATCGAGAGATTCGTTAGACAAACTTTTACTCGGGTAAAACCCGGGCGAAGCCGGGTACGTCCGCTAGTATATATATATATATATATATATAATATAAATATATATTATTATATCTCTATCTCTCTATATATAAAAATGAATGTTTGTATGTTTGTTTGTCTGTCTGTTTGTATGTCCGGTATACAAATTCGCAGTAGTTCACTAATTCAAACCAAAATTTCCATAAATAGGTAAAAGAATACGGAGAAGACGATAGGCTATTTTAAAAAATATATAAATCAATTATTAAAACTATATATTTTTAGTCAGAAAATGATGACGATATTACTGTATCATGTTTGATTATCAGATACAAAATTATATCGGGAAAAATTCCAAAAAGCAGAGACCACGGGTGAAACCAGTTCGTTATTTTGTATGCAGGAACAAAATTCTAACAGAAAAACATTCATTCGAGCAGAAAACAAAAGCCAGATCACCTTTCTATAAAAATATCGCTTCTCAGACACAAAGTTTGGAGCGGGACGTTTCACAAGAGTGACATCCACGGCGCCAATTTATAATTGTAACGAATAGTATTTGAATAGGGTACATTTAATAGGGTAAAACCAGGGCGTTGCCCGGTTCATTCGGCTAGTCAACTATATTAATTAAATCAAATACCTAAACACTAATATAATACAATTTTTGCCATCACACACACTTTTTTCCTGTAGTTTATGTGTTACTTCTGTATTGCTATTCTATGGCACTTCTAATATTTACACTGCGTGACATTGAAAATGGAACACCAAGAAATAGTGGCCAGAAAATTATGCAAATTTCAGGGTAGACGCGCCTAACCGAGTTATGCAAATGATGTAAAATGCGCAGCTCTCGTGCGCACATGGAGTAAGATATAAGGGAAGGAACTTGCAGAAAGGACAGTATTCGTGTCGTTATTTCTTCAAGGAAAATCATTGTAGAAATTTTGTTCTTGTGTCAAAAGACACGTGTAATAACAGAGAATGCCAGGTCATCGTAAACGGAGGCAGTTCAAGCAGACAGACGCTTTTACGAGGGGCATGGTGATCGGACTGAAAAGGGCAGGTTGGTCCATACGTCAAATCGCAGCTGATAGACACCTTGGTGCGTCCACGGTGCACCGACTGTGGAGAAGATGGTTGGAACAAGGAAATGTGGCAATTTATAGGAATGTCGGTGCAACCAGAGTGACGTCAGCAGGTGTGGATCGGCGTATCCTTCGACAAGCAGTGGCGGCCCCACAAGCCACTTGTACCGCCATCCTGCAACATGTGCAAGACACCCTAGATCATTCCATCTCGACCAGAACCATTTCCCGTCGATTGGTTGCTAATGGCTTGCACTCATGCCGTCCGCTAAGAAGACTGCCATTGACCCCACCGAATAGGCGCCAACGTTTGGAATGGTGCCGGGCTAGATCGACGTGGATGACGGAATGGCACAGGGTCGTGTTCTCAGATGAGTCGCGTTTCTGCTTGTCCAGTGATAGTCGCCGTGTACGCGTGTGGCGTCGACGTGGAGAAAGGTCCAATCCGGCAGCAATTGTGGAACGCCCCACCGTGCGACAACGTGGAATCATGGTTTGGGGCGCAATCGCGTATGATTCCAGGTCACCTTTACTTCATATTCGGGGCACTATGACGGCCCAACGATACGTTGATGATGTGCTGCGACCGGTGACACTCCCCTACCTTCAGGGGGTACCCAATGCCCTTTATCAGCAGGATAACGCCCGACCGCACACTGCTCGCATTAGCCAACAAGCTCTGCAAGATGTACAGATGCTTCCCTGGCCACCGTACTCTCCTGATCTCTCACCAATCGAGCACGTCTGGGACATCATTGGACGACGTTTGCATGCCTTGCCACAGCCGCGTTCAGAAGACGAACTGTGGCAAATGGTTGAGAGGGAATGGAGAGCCATCCCTCAGGACGCCATCCGTACTCTGATTGACTCTCTACCTAGACGTGTTGCTGCGTGCATCGCCGTCCGCGGTGGTCCTACTTGCTACTAAGCCGACGCCGTTCTCGCTCTGTATTATGACTATCATTTTGAAATAAAGATCACTTATTGTTCGTCCCTGTCTCTCTCTGTCTGCCGAGTTTCATCACTTTCTGGCCACTATTTCTTGGTGTTCCATTTTCAATGTCACGCAGTGTATTATTGATATACTTTTAGTATGAAGGAAATTGCACCCAAGGGATTTCTCGGGCGAAGCCGGGTCATTCGCCTAGTACAAATATAAAATATAAACTTTATTTTTTGTAAAATTATTGCTCTAAAATATAAATTTAAACGTTTACACGTAAATATCCACATAGGATATAACGCGCGTGTGATTTTTAATAAATAAATAAATAAAATACCAATAGGGGTTAATGATACAAGGTTACCTATTTAAAATTGGGGTAGGCCTCTTTCTCCAAAATTGTGCTTATAAAGTTGGGTGTATAAATTTATTTTTAAAAATAATTTTAAAAATATATTTTTTTATAAAATAATAAAAAAATATATTTTCAAAATTTTCACAGAGAGTATATAAAGTAATTCATTATTTGTTTGATATGTTTTTTCGTCCTCTTGTTATTTTGAAACAAAAATGTAAAATCTATATTCTCTAAATAATAGTTCAAAAATATTAAGGAAACAATCAATTCAGAAAATGTATTCTTATATGCAGAGATTTAGAAGAGGCGAAAATAAGATTCTTGGAGGGAAGCTAGCATACGCTATGAACCCTGCGAAGGCTTCCAACCGACAGAAACAACGTAAATCACTGACATATGCCGTAGTAAATGGACATGTTAACAAAGTTATGGCTTTATTGAAATCAGGAAAAAAGCTGAGTTCTCAAAGGCTCAACAACCTTCTTCATAATTCCTCACAACGGGGTCACGTGATAACAACTTATATTTTGTTTAAACACGGAGCCGATGTGAATAGTAAAGATATATTTGCTAAAAAATCCTTTATTTTGCCCTTTACTTTCTGATGGATTATGTGCAATAAGGCTTCTGGTTTATCTAGGAGCTGACATAAATGCGAGAGATGATACAGCGTATACCCCTCTTATATGGGCAAATAGAGGAGGTGATTTTCCTATAATTAAATTATTGGTTGAAAAAGGAGCCGATATTCATGAAAAAAAGATGATGGACATCGTGCTATATTTTCTAATGATGAAAGAGTAGCGAAGTTTCTGATTGAAGCGGGGGCTGAGGTCAACGTCAGAAATTCTGAATATAAGACACCATTGTATAAGGCATTACACTTTTTCCAGGAGACAGATATTGTACTTATCAAGACGTTAATAGATGCTGGAGCCAGAATTGATATAACAGACATTAAAGGAGTCAAACTCCTGGATAAAGTCGTGGAAAAACCACACCAGAAATAATTAGAATTTTAATTGAACGTGCCCTTTTATATGATCCCAATTTAGAGGAACCAGAAATAATTGTTGAAAGAAAACGTTATTCAAAATTCTGGGATAAATGTCAAAAGGAAGCGGTAATATTACATAAAGACTTCATAGGTGGAACCAGTATCACTTATGGTAAATTCTGCGAGGAAACAAACGATAATGTTTTGGCTTCCTATCTTCTTCATTCAGAGAAACTTAATGAAGAGTTTGCTGAGGAAGTTTACCAGACCAAATATCCTAAATATAGTTCACTAATATTAAATCAATACAACAAAGGGAAACAGAGAAAGTCATATTTGAATGAAATTTGCGAGATTCTCTTGAAAACAAAATTGAAAACCATCTTCCCTATATATCAGAGTCCAATATTAGATTGTTTAACAACCACTCATTTGGGGAAACTGAAAATGTGAAATATTAAAATATTCAACCCACATTTAATATAGATATTTATATTGTACTAGTAGAAAGGCCCGTCCAAGGACGGGATCGGCTAGAGCAGGTGGATTCCTAATTTTATTTCTCACATTCCTTTTTGATACTTAATAATATGTAATCGGAAGCGTTCGAGGTAAAATAATGTTCATAGTCCGTCAGGGATCGATCCCCTTCCGAGCGTTGCAACATTTTACCTTTCCGGTCATTTTATTGATATTTTTTTAATTAACATTTTTACCTTAAAAGAGGTGAACTTATAATGAATAAATTTCTTTGTAAACAACATTTTTGGTGAAGCAAGCTGAACTATTTTCAAGAAGCCTTCCTTGCTTGCTTCCGTGGATTCTTTGCATCCTCAGCCTACTGTTTTCCCTTTGAAGGGCTCTTTGATTTTGGCTCATATTCATTCGGTATTGCCGTTGTTGTTCATTATGCCGTTCTCTTACGGGTGAATTTAAACGTCTTTGTCGCTGCTGTTCAATACGACGTTGCTTTGCTTCGATGGCCTCAACAATAGAAAGGTCTCTTTTAGGAGACATTGTTTATAAAAATAAAATAATCAAGCTAAATTTAAAAAATAAAATTATTTAAAAATTATATTCCTCAAATATTCACCGAATAAATTGCCGAAAGCAAAAAATGACTAATAAGGTCAGAATAGAATAAAATAAAGGATTAAAACAAAAACCAAACAGACCTACAGCCGGCCACGTCACTTAACTACGTAACTTGAACACGTGACACAGAATACGTAACTTGAACACGTCACACAGAATGGACCAATCCTATTCGGCTTCAACGAACAAACGCTTTATTATATGTGATATGTATATGTATATTGTATATCAACATATATAGTCACGACCGTCATGGGCGGGCCGGCCGGCCGGCCGGTTCTGTCACGGATGAGCGCGCATCATCATTATGATCATTATCATTATCTAATGATAATAATCATAATAATAATTATTATTATTAATCAACATATAAGGTCACGACCGTCATGGGCCGCCTCTGTCACGGATGCGCGCGCACAGGGAGGTCACGTGCTCGCCGGCAGTCAATAAAAATAAAAATAAAAAACTCCCTCGAGCCGGATTTGAACCAGCGACCTAAGGATCACCGTTGTAACATCTACAGTCGGGTAAAACACGGGCGTTGCCCGGGTCATTCGGCTAGTATATATATAAAAATGAATGTTTGTATGTTTGTCTGTCTGTATGTCCGGTATACAAATTTGCAGTAGTTCACTAATTCAAACCAAAATTTCCATACATAGGTAAAAAAATACGGGGAAGACGATAGGCTATTTTAAAAAATATATATAAATCAATTATTAAAACTATATATTTTAGTCAGAAAATGATGATGACGATATTGCTGTATCATGTTTGATTATTAGATACAAAATTATATCGGGAAAAATTCCTAAAAGCAGAGACCACGGGTGAAACCAGTTCATTATTTTGTACGCAGGAACAAAATTCTAACAGAAAAACATTCATTCGAGCAGAAAACAAAAGCCAGATCATCTTTCTAAAAAAATATCGCTTCTCAGACACAAAGTTTGGAGCGGGACGTTTTACAAGAATGACATCCACGGAGCCAATTTATAATTGTAACGAATAGTATTTGAATAAAAACATTTAATCGGGTAAAACCCGGGCGTTGCCCGGGTCATTCGGCTAGTTGTATAATGAATGTTTGTTTGTTTGTATGTCCGGTATACAAATTCGCAGTAGTTCACTAATTCAAACCAAAATTTCCATACATAGGTAAAAAAATACGGGGAAGACGATAGGCTATTTTAAAAAATATATAAATCAATTATTAAACTATATATTCAAATTATTCTACTTAGCTCACGAACAGCGCCCTCTATCAAAGATTAGATTAAATTATGCCGATGCAAACAAATAGATAATGCTAATAACAAACAATTATAAAAAAATAATCTTATCTAAATATATATCACTCGGGTAGATATTCACACGGGATAATCCCGAGGCGAAGCCCGGGTCACCCGTCTAGTTGTATATATATTCTGAATATATATGCCATAAATTTAATAAAATTTTAATGTCAGCGTGTTTTACAATGCTTTAAATTTTCTTTTAAATGAAGTAAGATTTACTTTTATTTTAAGAAAAATCCATTTAAGAATGTGATTTTTAAAATTATTTTATATTTTTAGTTAATATCAATATAACTTTTAAAAATGTATTTATCCTTCCTTATATATCTTCTATATATATAAAAATGAATGTTTGTTTGTATGTCCGGTATACTAATTCGCAATAGGTCACTAATTCAAACCAAAATTTCCATACATAGGTAAAAAAATACAGGGAAGACGATAGGTTATTTTAAAAAATATATAAATCAATTATTAAAACTATATATTTTTAGTCAAAAAATGATGACGATTTTGCTGTATCATGTTTGATTATCAGATACAAAATTATATCGGGAAAAATTCCTAAAAGCAGAGACCACGGGGGAAACCAGTTCATTATTTTTGTACGCAGGAACAAAATTCTAACAGAAAAACATTCATTCGAGCAGAAATGAGCAAAGATGATTTTTTGTATATATCTGAAAATAATAAAAATAAAGCTTGTTCATTTAAAAATTTATAACATCAGCATATATAGTCACGACCGTCTTTCCTGGCCTCTGTCACGGATGCGCGCGCATCATCATTATGATCATTATCATTATCTAATGATATAATTATTATTATTATTACTATATATATATATATAGTCACGACCGTCTTTCCTCATCGGCCGCCTCTGTCACGGATGCGCGCGCACAGGGAGGTCACGTGCTCGCCGGCAGCCAACGGGCGCGCGCCGCCGGCATTACGTCATAGATTATAAACACAAGGTAATAAGGCCAAATAAAAAAATAGTGTGTGATAATGCACAATTTGGATTATAGATTATAAACACAAGGTAATAAGACCTAATCCAAATAAATAAATAGTGTGTGATAAGGCACAATTTGGATTATATTTAATACAGTTATCAGCGTCATGCACAATTCTGTCACGTTAAGTCACGTGTCAAGTTACGGTAAGTAGAAATTTAAAAATTAAAAAAAGATGCCGAAACCCGGGATCGAACCAGGGACCTTTAGATATTCAGTCTAACGCTCTCCTAACTGAGCTATTTCGGCTTATTTTATTTATTTCTATAGAAGCTTCTATCTTTATAATATATATATATAAAATTGAATGTCTGTCTGTCTGTGTGTCCTCTATGGATTCAAAAACCATACATCCAATCGCCGTGAAAATTTGGGATATTATTAGGCATATCCCCGGAAAGGTTTACGAAAAATAATATCTTGAATATCTTTAATATCCTTAGAGTTATTTGCAGATTTGTAGCTTTAACTCGCAAGCAGCGCCACCATTGAGACGGAGATAGGCTTAAGTTTGCTACTCCTGATGACCTTGGGTCTGCCCCACCCCGTGAGAGAATGGATTCGCCCGGCCGACAGTCCAAGTACCCACCGACCAATCAGGGCAGAGTTGGTGACACAGCTATGCCAAGTAGACAAGAAAAAAAGCCTCGCGGGAGCTTGCCCAAGATGACCTCCGGGAACTTCGTCCATCTTCCATAAACGACCATGAATTTATTCAACCTTATCGAGTATTTTTCAAGGGACCGGGAAAAAATGTTCACTAGATAAAACGATGATTTTGTAATGTAGAAAATTAGGAAAGACAAAATTCAGAATGACACGGCACACAGGGACCGGGAAAAAATGATCACTTTATCAGTTTCAAATTATCAAAATATATCTATTTCTTTTTATAAGTTTATAGAGAATTGTTTTAACAAATGTTCGTTAGACAGACCTTTACTCGGGTACCGATTAATATTGATTTTATTCAACTTATCGAGTATTTTCCAAGGGACCGGGAAAAAATGTTCACTTTATCGAGAGATTCGTTAGACAAACCTTTACTCGGGTAAAACACGGGCGAAGCCGGGTACATCCGCTAGTTACATATATTTTCAAAAAGTCAATTCGCTCGCGCCTCTAGCGGTGAAAATGAGAGGTATTACCAGCTGACCTAATGTACATGTAAAGTTTGGAGCGGGACGTTTCACAAGAGTGACATCCACGGCTCCAATTTATAATTGTAACAAATAGTATTTGAATAAAAACATTCAATCGGGTAAAACACGGGCGTTGCCCGGGTCATTCGGCTAGTCTATCTTCTATCTATATTAATAAAATGGAAATTTCATAAGTGTTGTTCGCTAAAAACTTTCGTTACAATGCATCAATTTCGACCAAAATTTCAACATTTATGTAAAACGAGATGGAGCAGGTTTTGCTTAACATCAAAATATTTTTCCTAACATTAACATGCGTAACTTCGGTGTTATCGATTAAATACAAAAAAAAATCAATAGAGTTAATTTTATTTATATACTAGCGGACGTACCCGGCTTCGCCCGAGGTTTTACCCGAGAAAAGGTTTGTCTAACGAACATTTGTTAAAACAATTCTCTATAAACTTGAAAAAAAAAAAGATATATTTTGATAATTTGAAACTCGTAAATTTGAATCTCTCGATAAAGTGAACATTTTTTCCCGGTCCCTGTGTGCCGTGTCATCCTGAACTTTGTCTTTCATAATTTTCTACATTACAAAATCATCGTTTTATCTAGTGAACATATTTTCCCGGTCCCTTGAAAAATACTCGATAAGTTGAATAAAATCATGGTCGTGAATCTCTCGATAAAGTGATTATTTTTTCCCGGTCCCTGTGTGCCGTGTCATCCTGAATTTTGTCTTTCATAAATTTCTACATTACAAAATCATCGTTTTATCTAGTGAACATATTTTCCCGGTCCCTTGAAAAATACTCGATAAGTTGAATAAAATCATGGTCGTGAATCTCTCGATAAAGTGATTATTTTTTTCCGGTCCCTGTGTGCCGTGTCATCCTGAATTTTGTCTTTCATAAATTTCTACATTACAAAATCATCGTTTTATCTAGTGAACATATTTTCCCGGTCCCTTGAAAAAATACTCGATAAGTTGAATAAAATCATGGTCGTGAATCTCTCGATAAAGTGATTATTTTTTCCCGGTCCCTGTGTGCCGTGTCATCCTGAATTTTGTCTTTCCTAATTTTCTACATTACAAAATCATCGTTTTATCTAGTGAACATTTTTTCCCGGTCCCTTGAAAAATACTCGATAAGGTTGAATAAATTCATGGTCGTTTATGGAAGATGGACGAAGTTCCCGGAGGTCATCTTGGGCAAGCTCCCGCGAGGCTTTTTTTCTTGTCTACTTGGCATAGCTGTGTCACCAACTCTGCCCTGATTGGTCGGTGGGTACTTTGACTGTCGGCCGGCGGCCGGGCGAATCCATTCTCGCACGGGGTCTGCCCCACTCCAAACTTTTGGCAAAGCACTTTCTAATTAAAGATTATTGTCTTAAATAATCTTTAAGAACAAAAAGTATAATAATTGAACGATAGGAAATTATAGTAAATAATTATACTAAACTAAATGATGTAAAAATAATTATACATGAAATTTGAAATAAGTTTTAGAAAAGTTATCGTTAAGTCCACGGGAAAAGATGTAGCCAAAACAAATAGGTTTTTAACAGTGACACGTGAGCACCCGCCTCGAGACGCGCTCCTCTCTCCTAACATTACTCCCCCTCTTGAAAAAGCCTATCTCCGTCTCAATGGTGGCGCTGCTTGCGAGTTAAAGCTACAAATCTGCAAATAACTCTAAGGATATTAAAGATATTCAAGATATTATTTTTCGTAAACCTTTCCGGAGATACACCTAATAATATCCCAAAATTTCACGGCGATTGGATGTATGGTTTTCGAATCCATAGAGGACACACACACAGACAGACAGACAGACACACAGACATTCAATTTTATATATATAGACTAGCGGACCCGCCCGGCTTCGCCCGGGTTTTACCTGAGTAAAGGTTTGTCTAACGAATCTCTCGATAAAGTTAACATTTTTTCCCGGTCCCTTGAAAAATACTCGATAAGTTGAATAAAATCAATATTAATTGGTTCCCTCGGTAATTGGAAGTTAAAGGAATAGTATCTTGCCTTTGAATTGTATCATTATTCTTGTCTCAAATAAATTGCAGTGTCATCCTGAATTTTGTCTTTCCTAATTTTCTACATTACAAAATCATCGTATCATCATGATAATATTTAGAGCAGATTGTTGAATTATAACAGATAAATTAGAATATTTATCTTGATTATTTCTAGGCGAAAAGTTATTTCAAAAATTTTATTTGCTAGAAACCTTCCCAGTACTATACTAAATAACTTCCCAAAGTTTCATGGCGATCCAATGAGTGGTTTGGTCAGGCATAAAGGACAAACAAACAAACAAACAGACACACATACATTCATTTTTATATATATAGATAAATTAGAATATTTATCTTGATAAAATATTTTAATTTTTTCATATTTTAATATATGTAAATAGAGTCTCTTAAGAAAGACCACCTAAAAACATGAATCAACTTGTTTCTCCTGTTGGTGGTCTCTCATTGAAGATTCTAATTGCTATTAAAGAATCTCTAATAGACCTTTAATAAGAGACTGCCTCTTGGAGAGACGGGTTAAGCTACGAAATGGATATTCCCGGCTTCGCCCGGGTTTTACCCGAGTAAAGGTTTGTTTAACGAATCTCTCCATAAAGTGAACATTTTTTCCCGGTCCCTTGAAAAATTCTCGATAAGTTGAATAAAATCAATATTAATTGGTTCCCTCGGTAATTGGAAGTTAAAGGAATAGTATCTTACCTTTGAATTGTATCATTATTCTTGTCTCAAATAAATTGCCATGTCATCCTGAATTTTGTCTTTCCTAATTTTCTACATTACAAAATCATCGTATCATCATGATAATATTTAGAGCAGATTGTTGAATTATAACAGATAAATTAGAATATTTATCTTGATTATATCTAGGCGAAAAGTTATTTCAAAAATTTTATTTGCTAGAAACCTTCCCAGTACTATACTAAATAACTTCCCAAAGTTTCATGGCGATCCAATGAGTGGTTTGGTCAGGCATAAAGGACAAACAAACAGACATACATTCATTTTTATATATATAGATATGTAAATAGAGTCTCTTAAGAAAGACCACCTAAAAACATGAATCAACTTGTTTCTCCTGTTGGTGGTCTCTCATTGAAGATTCTAATTGCTATTAAAGAATCTCTAATAGACCTTTAATAAGAGACTGCCTCTTGGAGAGACGGTGTAGCTACGAAATGGATATTCCCGGCTTCGCCCGGATTTTACCCGAGTAAAGGTTTGTCTAACGAATCTCTCGATAAAGTGAACATTTTTTCCCGGTCCCTTGAAAAATACTCGATAAGTTGAATAAAATCATTATTAATTGGTTCCCTCCATAATTGGAAGTTAAAGGAATAGTATCTTGCCTTGGAATTGTATCATTATTCTTGTCTCAAATAAATTGCCGTGTCATCCTGAATTTTGTCTTTCCTAATTTTCTACATTACAAAATCATCGTATCATCATGATAATATTTAGAGCAGATTGTTGAATTATAACAGATAAATTAGAATATTTATCTTGATTATATCTAGGCGAAAAGTTATTTCAAAAATTTTATTTGCTAGAAACCTTCCCAGTACTATACTAAATAACTTCCCAAAGTTTCATGGCGATCCAATGAGTGGTTTGGTCAGGCATAAAGGACAAACAGACATACATTCATTTTTATATATATAGATAAATACAAAAAAAAAAATTCAACAGAGTTAATTTTTTTACATACTAGCTAATAATCTCAATCTAAAAAAATATTCAAAACAAGCAATTTTAAGATAACACCATATGTAAAACAGTCGGCCAAGAAAACATATTATATAAATATATAATGTAACAAATATTATTATCATAATATTCTGTGTGTTCAGCAATATTATTATCAATAATTTTCGTTAGGCAAACTTTCACTCGGATAAAACCCGGGCGAAGCCGGGTACACATCCGCTAGTATATTTATATAAATGAATGTTTGTTTGTTTGTATGTTTGTTTGTTTGTATGTCCGGTATACAAATTCGCAGTAGTTCACTAATTCAAACCAAAATTTCCATACATAGGTAAAAAAAATACGGGGAAGACGATAGGCTATTTTAAAAAATATATAAATCAATTATTAAAACTATATATTCAAATTATTCTACTTAGCTCACGAACAGCGCCCTCTATCAAAGATTAGATTAAATTATGCTGATGCAAACAAATAGATAATGCTAATAACAAACAATTTAAAAAAAATCTTATCTAAATATGTATCACTCGGGTAGATATGCACACGGGTCATTCCCGGGGCGAAGCCCAGGTCACCAGTCTAGTTGGTTATATAAAAAGATAATTTTTTAGATAAAACCGTTGTTTAAATTAAATACAAAATGATATGATTATGTGAAAGAGAATTTAAAAATGTAAGATATTATTGGCGGGCGTTAGAAAGGGTTTGAGATTAAAGAATATGCAATTGTAATATGAATATGCATTAAAAATGACATTTTTGTTTGATTTAAAAAAATGATGTTTAAAATAAAATGATGACAGAAAATTTCACATTCTAAGAGAATATTGGCGGGCGTTGGAAAGGGTTAGTAGTTGAAGAATATGCAATTGTAAGCATTACACATGCAACCAAATAATCAGATCCAGGTGCAAAGCGAGGATATAGACTTGAGCGTCTTCCTTGGCAATGTTTCACTTGCGATCCTATATAAGGGTTACAGTGCTTTGTCACAATTTTAGGATTTTTGGGTCAAAAGTTGTTGAAGAAAAGTTGCTTATTAATATGATTGAAAGGGGTGGTAGAGCCATGCGATAAGTAGAATTGTAGCGACAGTAGGTGATCTGACTTGACTTGAAATCAAAGATTGATTGTGGTCCGCTAGAGCTGAAAAAAAATTGATAAAAGTGAACGCTTTGTGCATGCGCTGGTGATGTGCTCTGCGGATGATTGAAATAAACTCTTGAAGCGTGTTCAGGCCAGAAGTTTGGTTTTTTAAATCTGGGGAACTGTTTTCAAAGAGTTTGTTGAAATACGAAATTAAAAAAAAATTGTCAAGCATTGCTGTCGTTTTTCTACGTTGATGTGAAGCAAAGGCTGAAAAAGATAGTTCTGATAAAGTACAGGGAATTGGTTATAGAGTATGATTGTTGAAAACGATTGTTGTAGATGCCCGATAGTTGATTATAAACATTGTCATATAATAAAGTTATTTAAACAAATATAAAAAAGTGAATAAAAAGATAGAAATATGATTGCGGATAAAAAAAAAGTGTGAGTGGACAAAATAAAACATGTAATATATAAAAATATAATAATGAATTGAAAATGATTTTTGGAAAACAAACAATGTTTTTCAATACTAAAACAATATTATGAAAAATAAAAGTAATTTTGATTAAAGTTTTATTTTTTCAATAATGTCGGATTAAAAATTTGATTATATAATTGAAAGGTTAAAAAAATAATTAAAATTTAAAGATTTTATACAAAAATTATAATATAATTAAAGGTTATTAATGATTGGATATATGTTAAGTAGTGGAAAATTGAACAAAAATTGTCTCTTTGAAGAAAAGTTACAACTGTGGTGTGTAACTAGATCATATCCCATTGGTAAACATCGGTGTTTTTGACTCTCTGAAACTGGGAAGAGAATGATTTCTCTTTCGCGTTATAAAGTCTATATCGGACTTAAACAAGTTGTTTTAATTGGTGATATCAATTAACATGTAAAATGTTTAATGTATGTTGTGTTGTGATTAAGGCGTTGGTGAGATTTGTGAGATTCTTGAAGAAATCTAAATGGTTGGTTTGAAACATGTGTTTAAAAAGAAAATGGTCATTTACATCTGCCTAGAGCTGGGGAGAGAGGACGGGGATATGTAACTGAAATAGATTCAGGGGATCCTATTACTGGGGGGTCACTCGTGCGGGGTGTTTAAGGATATTCAAGATATTCAAGAAATTATTTTTCAAAAACCTTCCCGGGGATATACCTAATAAAATCCCAAATTTTCACGGCGATTGGATGTATGGTTTTGAATCTATAGAGTACAAACATACAGACATACACATGTACTGTTGCATTTTACATGAATATGGCTACGTAATGAAAAAAACAAGTTTTTAATCTCAAGTAGTTTTTGTTTTATGGACTGTCAAAGTTAGTCCCAATTTACCTGGTACACCCTGTATATTAATTTAAAATATCATTTTTGTTATCATCATCACATACAATGTAATTTTTTTATATAAACAAACGATAATAAACAACAACAATTAGGGGCTCAAAAATCATTTATTATGGTTAGCAGCTCCGTAAATAAAGATATTTTCACAACAACAATTAAAGTTGCATCATCATTTTTATAAAACAACAGCAAATTAAATTAACAATGTAAAAATATATTTTAACATTACATTTTAACATTTAACACAAAAACGTTACAATTTATTCTTTAAATATATATTAATATTGAAATTCCAAGTATTTTTTTACGTCATTGGAATATTATATTACTAAATTCTCAAATTAAATTTATTATACTTTGAAAACATTTTAAGCATTGTTACAATTTATAAATATAATTTCACCAGACGCCGCTAGAGGCGCTGCCTGCGAGTGAAAGTAGAAAATTTGCAAATAAAATTGCAAAGAATATATATTTCAAATCAAATTCAAACCAGAAATCTTCCCAGTAGTATAGTAAATAACTTCCTAAAGTTTCACGGCGAAGGGATAATCTTACCTTTCAAAAACATTCATCGTGTGAACAAACTGACATTCATCGTGTAAACAAACCACGTGCTAATTATTAACCAATCAAATTCATTTCTCGTCGCAACCAGTGCTGCGCCCAAGCGGTAAAAGGCCGGAACTAACGCATTTTGGTTTTTTATTTTTCAAAAAAGCATATTCACTTTTTTAGTTTTTTGAATAGCCTATATGTTAAACGGAATCTTCAGCTACCTACATGCGAAATTTCATGAAGATTTATTCTGTAGATTTTGCGCAACGCGATAACAAACATCGATTTTGGATTTCATTTTTATAGATATAAGGATTTCTTTTTTATTCTCAATTAATTATGTATAATAATTGAAAAATTCATTTTTGTTATCATCATCACATACAATGTAATTCATTTATTGTCGCGACCAGTACTCCGCCAAGCGTTAAAAAGCTGGAACTAACACTTTTTTGGTTCTGCATTTTTTTTAAAAAGGACATTAATCTTTTTAGGTTTATGAATAGCCTATATGTTAAACAAATCTTCAGCTACCTACATGTGAAATTTCATAATGATTGATTCTGTAGATTTTGCGAAACGTGATAACAAACATAGATTTTTTTTCGATATTTAATTATCAGTCATGAATTCTAAATTAAATAAATAATAAAAATACATTTTTTAAAAATATTTGCTTTAAATGCATTAAAAAGGAAAAATTGACATATTTGGGGTTAAAAAAGATGCAGCCCATTGTAATCAAATCAACGATCCGCCCAGCTGGCAAAAAGGTCAGTATAATCGAAACCAAAATACTTTTGAAAATTCTTGAAAGATGTGGCATCGAGTACAAAGTAGAAGAAACTCCTTCAACAAAGAAACGAACTCGCGAATCCTCATCAGATGTATAGAATTAACATGTCACTGGTTCCTACCACAACTAGGGTACAGTGGCGACATTATAGATCTATAAGTGTGACAGTACTGTATACTTTGTCTGTCTGTAAGTGGTGTCACGAGGGTCGTATAGTTGTATAGAATTAACCTGTCACTGGTTCCTACCACAATAAGGTACAGTGGCGACATTATAGATCTATAAGTGTGACAGTACACTATACTTTGTCTGTCTGTAAGTGGTGTCACGAGGGTCGTAAAGTTGTATAGAATTAACCTGTCACTGGTTCCTACCACAACTAGGGTACAGTGGCGACATTATAGATCTATAAGTGTGTCAGAACAGTATACTCTGTCTGTCTGTAAGTGGTGTCACGAGGTTCGTAAAGTTGTATAGAATTAACCTGTCACTGGATCCTACCACAACTAGGGTACGGTGGCGACATTATAGATCTATAAGTGTGTCAGAACAGTATACTCTGTCTGTCTGTAAGTGGTGTCACGAGGGTCGTAAAGTTGTATAGAATTAACCTGTCATTGATTCCTACCACAACTAGGGTACAGTGGGGACATTATCTACCTATATAATTGCCTTATTCTGTCTGTCTGAAGTTCACTGTGTGAAGTTCAAGGATAGAACCTCCATGAGAGGACACTCACGCTAGAGGACACCTCTCTATAAAGGACAGTTTTCTTCACCAATACAGTAGAACCTCCATGAGAGGACACTCACGCTAGAGGACACCTCTCTATAAAGGACAGTTTTCTTCACCAATACAGTAGAACCTCCATGAGAGGTCACTCACGCTAGAGGACATCTCTCTATAAAGGACAGTTTTCTTCACCAATACAATAGAACCTCCATGAGAGGACACTCACGCTAGAGGACACCTCTCTATAAAGGACAGTTTTCTTAACCAATACAGTAGAACCTCCATGAGAGGACACTCACGCTAGAGGACACCTCTCTATAAAGGACAGTTTTCTTCACCAATACAGTAGAACCTCCATGAGAGGACATTCACGCTAGAGGACACCTCTCTATAAAGGACAGTTTTCTTCACCAATACAGTAGAACCTCCATGAGAGGACACTCACGCTAGAGGACACCTCTCTATAAAGGACAGTTTTCTTCACCAATACAGTAGAACCTCCATGAGAGGACACTCACGCTAGAGGACACCTCTCTATAAATGACAGTTTTCTTCACCAATACAGTAGAACCTCCATGAGAGGACACTCACGCTAGAGGACATCTCTCTATAAAGGACAGTTTTCTTCACCAATACAGTAGAACCTCCATGAGAGGACACTCACGCTAGAGGACACCTCTCTATAAAGGACAGTTTTCTTCACCAATACAGTAGAACCTCCATGAGAGGACACTCACGCTAGAGGACACCTCTCTATAAAGGACAGTTTTCTTCACCAATACAGTAGAACCTCCATGAGAGGACACTCACGCTAGAGGACACCTCTCTATAAAGGACAGTTTTCTTCACCAATACAGTAGAACCTCCATGAGAGGACACTCACGCTAGAGGACACCTCTCTATAAAGGACAGTTTTCTTCACCAATACAGTAGAACCTCCCTGAGAGGACACTCACGCTAGAGGACACCTCTCTATAAAGGGCAGTTTTCTTCACCAATGCCTTAACGGCGAATCCATGTGTAATTCATGGCGCAGAACAATGGTGAAGTCCATTGACGAATCATTTTAGAATTAAAAGTGTATATTTTAAATCTATTTTGAATCTATTTAAACCTATTTTAAATCTATTTTAATTCTATTCAACAATGGGTAGTCAGTATTTTAATTAAAACATTTTGAAAACACACAGTTTGGAACGGGACGTTTCACAAGAGTGACATCCATGGCGCCAATTTATAATTGTAGCGAATAGTATTTGAATTAAAACGTTTTTAAAATATATACGCACTCGGGTAAAACCCGGGCGTTGCCCGGGCCATTCGTCTAGTAGATCTATAAGTGTGACAGTACACTATACTCTGTCTGTCTGTAAGTGGTGTCACGAGGGTCGTAAAGTTGTATAGAATTAACCTGTCATCGATTCCTACCACAATTAGGGTACAGTGGCGACATTATAGATCTATAAGTGTGACAGTACTGTATACGGGTCTGTCTGTAAGTGGTGTCACGAGGATCGTAAAGTTGTATAGAATTAACCTGTCACTGGTTCCTACCACAACTAGGGTACGGTGGCGACATTATAGATCTATAAGTGTGACAGTACACTATACTCTGTCTGTCTGTAAGTGGTGTCACGAGGGTCTTAAAGTTGTATAGAATTAACCTGTCACTGGTTCCTACCACAACTAGGGTACAGTGGCGACATTATAGATCTATAAGTGTGACAGTACACTATACTCTGTCTGTCTGTAAGTGGTGTCACGAGGGTCGTAAAGTTGTATAGAATTAACCTGTCACTGGTTCCTACCACAACTAGGGTACAGTGGCGACATTATAGATCTATAAGTGTGACAGTACACTATACTCTGTCTGTCTGTAAGTGGTGTCACGAGGGTCGTAAAGTTGTATAGAATTAACCTGTCACTGGTTCCTACCACAATAAGGTACAGTGGCGACATTATAGATCTATAAGTGTGACAGTACTGTATACTCTGTCTCTCTGTAAGCGGTGTCACGAGGGTCGTAAAGTTGTATAGAATTAATCTGTCACTGGTTCCTACCACGACTAGGGTACAGTGGTGACATTATAGATCTATAAGTGTGACAGTACTGTATACTCTGTCTCTCTGTAAGCGGTGTCACGAGGGTCGTAAAGTTGAATAGAATTAACCTGTCACTGGTTCCTACCACAACTAGGGTACAGTGGTGACATTATAGATCTATAAGTGTGACAGTACACTATACTCTGTCTCTCTGTAAGCGGTGTCACGAGGGTCGTAAAGTTGTATAGAATAAACCTGTCACTGGTTCCTACCACAACTAGGGTACAGTGGTGACATTATAGATCTATAAGTGTGACAGTACACTATACTCTGTCTCTCTGTAAGCGGTGTCACGAGGGTCGTAAAGTTGTATAGAATAAACCTGTCACTGGTTCCTACCACAACTAGGGTACGGTGGCGACATTATAGATCTATAAGTGTGACAGTACACTATACTCTGTCTCTCTGTAAGCGGTGTCACGAGGGTCGTGAGGTTGTATAGAATTAATCTGTCACTGGTTCCTACCACAACTAGGGTACAGTGGTGACATTATAGATCTATAAGTGTGACAGTACTGTATACTCTGTCTCTCTGTAAGCGGTGTCACGAGGATCGTAAAGTTTAATATAATTAATCTGTCACTGGTTCCTACCACAACTAGGGTACAGTGGTGACATTATAGATCTATAAGCGTGACAGTACACTATACTCTGTCTCTCTGTAAGCGGTGTCACGAGGGTCGTAAAGTTGTATATAATTAACCTGTCACTGGTTCCTACCACAACTAGGGTACGGTGGTGACATTATAGATCTATAAGTGTGACAGTACACTATACTCTGTCTGTCTGTAAGTGGTGTCACGAGGTTCGTAAAGTTGTATAGAATTAACCTGTCACTGGTTCCTACCACAACTAGGGTACAGTGGTGACATTATAGATCTATAAGTGTGACAGTACACTATACTCTGTCTGTCTGTAAGTGGTGTCACGAGGGTCGTGAAGTTGTATAGAATTAACGTGTCACTGGTTCCTACCACAACTAGGGTACAGTGGCGACATTATAGATATATGAGTGTGACAGTACGGTATACTCTGTCTGTACTGTAAGTGGTGTCACGAGGGTCGTAAAGTTGTATAGAATTAACCTGTCACTGGTTCCTACCACAACTAGGGTACAGTGGTGACATTATAGATCTATAAGTGTGACAGTACACTATACTCTGTCTGTCTGTAAGTGGTGTCACGAGGGTCGTAAAGTTGCATAGAATTAACCTGTCACTGGTTCCTACCACAACTAGGGTACAGTGGCGACATTATAGATATATGAGTGTGACAGTACACTATACTCTGTCTTTCTGTAGGTCAAAAATCTAATCAGAAATTTTCCATCACCGATGTTTTTTTGCGTGACAGCATTTTTATGGTATTGGGATAAATACAGCAAAAAATATTACGTAAGCATTTTTGCATAGAGCTTATTACATTAAACTGGTTTATCAAAAATTATGTTTCTTTTTCCCAAAAGAAACAGCATCTTATCTACACTGCGTGACATTGAAAATGGAACACCAAGAAATAGTGGCCAGAAAATTATGCAAATTTCAGGGTAGACGCGCCTAACCGAGTTATGCAAATGATGTAAAATGCGCAGCTCTCGTGCGCACATGGAGTAAGATATAAGGGAAGGAACTTGCAGAAAGGACAGTATTCGTGTCGTTATTTCTTCAAGGAAAATCATTGTAGAAATTTTGTTCTTGTGTCAAAAGACACGTGTAATAACAGAGAATGCCAGGTCATCGTAAACGGAGGCAGTTCAAGCAGACAGACGCTTTTACGAGGGGCATGGTGATCGGACTGAAAAGGGCAGGTTGGTCCATACGTCAAATCGCAGCTGATAGACACCTTGGTGCGTCCACGGTGCACCGACTGTGGAGAAGATGGTTGGAACAAGGAAATGTGGCAATTTATAGGAATGTCGGTGCAACCAGAGTGACGTCAGCACGTGTGGATCGACGTATCCTTCGACAAGCAGTGGCGGCCCCACAAGCCACTTGTACCGCCATCCTGCAACATGTGCAAGACACCCTAGATCATTCCATCTCGACCAGAACCATTTCCCGTCGATTGGTTGCTAATGGCTTGCACTCATGCCGTCCGCTAAGAAGACTGCCATTGACCCCACCGAATAGGCGCCAACGTTTGGAATGGTGCCGGGCTAGATCGACGTGGATGACGGAATGGCACAGGGTCGTGTTCTCAGATGAGTCGCGTTTCTGCTTGTCCAGTGATAGTCGCCGTGTACGCGTGTGGCGTCGACGTGGAGAAAGGTCCAATCCGGCAGCAATTGTGGAACGCCCCACCGTGCGAGAACGTGGAATCATGGTTTGGGGCGCAATCGCGTATGATTCCAGGTCACCTTTACTCCGTATTCAGTGCACTATGACGGCCCAACGATACGTTGATGATGTGCTGCGACCGGTGACACTCCCCTACCTTCAGGGGGTACCCAATGCCCTTTATCAGCAGGATAACGCCCGACCGCACACTGCTCGCATTAGCCAACAAGCTCTGCAAGATGTACAGATGCTTCCCTGGCCACCGTACTCTCCTGATCTCTCACCAATCGAGCACGTCTGGGACATCATTGGACGACGTTTGCATGCCTTGCCACAGCCGCGTTCAGAAGACGAACTGTGGCAAATGGTTGAGAGGGAATGGAGAGCCATCCCTCAGGACGCCATCCGTACTCTGATTGACTCTCTACCTAGACGTGTTGCTGCGTGCATCGCCGTCCGCGGTGGTCCTACTTGCTACTAAGCCGACGCCGTTCTCGCTCTGTATTGTGACTATCATTTTGAAATAAATATCACTTATTGTTCGTCCCTGTCTCTCTCTGTCTGCCGAGTTTCATCACTTTCTGGCCACTATTTCTTGGTGTTCCATTTTCAATGTCACGCAGTGTAAATTTAACTCTTTGTGCTGATTCCAAATATACCATTAGTTTCTTTTTTCTATCACGCAATATTTTTTAGATACACCTACTTGAAATTTGGAAATATTTTTAATTTATAGGCCTATATGAACGAAATACAGTGGTACCTCGACATACTAGTTTAATTCGTTCCGCAACCTTGCTCGTATCTTGAATTACTCGTATCTCGAAGCAAATTTCCCCATACAAAACAATTGAACTACCATTAATCCGTTCCAACCTCCAAAATGTCACCCCAGTTATTTTTGTTACGTGGTTTTAAATAATAAAAACGTATTTATAAATATCAAATATTTATTGCACAAAAACAAAAAAGAGAATGTAAAGAAATAAATTAAAAGGAGGTTTGTTTCTTCCTCCCTCTCAGAATGTTCCGGAAATGAGTTAGGCAAGTGTCATTAAAAAGGTCAGATGCACGACCTGTTGCAACTTTTTCTGGGTGTTTTTTTTCCACGAACTGTGAAACTCTCTCCCACATTCCTAAGATCTCCTTTATCTCACTTGTAGAAATTTCACGTTTTAATTCAATACTCATCATCTTTTTTGTAGTATCAACATATATAGTCACGACCGTCTTTCCTGGCCTCTGTCACGGATGCGCGCGCATCATCATTATGATAATTATCATTATCTAATGATAATTATTATTATTAGCCCTATATATAGTCACGACCGTCTTTCCTGGCCTCTGTCACGGATGCGCGCGCATCATCATTATGATCATTATCATTATATAATTATAATAATAATTTTTATTAATATATATAGTCAACACACACACACGACCGTCTTTCCTCATCGGCCGCCTCTGTCAAGGATGAAATTTAAAAAATAAAAAAAGATGCCGAAACCCGGGATCGAACCAGGGACCTTTAGATATTCAGTCTAACGCTCTCCTAACGGAGCTATTTCGGCTTATTTTATTTATTTCTATAGAAGCTTCCATCTTTATAATTATGTATATTTTCAAAAAGTTAATTCACACCTCTTCGCTGGAGACCATGGGAATACTGACTAATTCATTATGCTAACATAATTATAAATACAAGTATCAGAGTCATCAACAATTCTGTCATCGTTTGCTTTTGTGAATGGAATAAATACCCAAATAGGGCCATTTCTTATAAACATCGGTGGTTAGTGGTAGAATGCTCGCCTGCCACGCGGGCGGCCTGGGTTCGATTCCCGGCCGATGCATTTTTTTTTTCTTTTTTACAATTTTTAAAACTCATTTATATTATTATCCCTATATATATAAAAGTCAGCGTATGTATGTATGTATGTTTGTCAACTATACACGTCCACAATACGTAACTAATATGATAATTGTAACAAATATTATTTGAATAAAAACATTCAATCGGGTAAAACACGGGCGTTGCCCGGGTCATTCGGCTAGTTTTAAATAATTACAACTCTCTTTAAAGCAATAAAAGAATTATTTATTGCATTTAGCAAGAAAATAAAAAACTAGGAATACACAACAAAAACTTTTTAGGTTAATCAATCTGCAACCACCTACAGGTTAGTTCCTATTTAAAATCTAGCTTTCACACAGAGTATTGAAAAATAAAATACGACATTTTTCTTAGCACTTGACTTTTTACAAACTTTCTTCCGATCCATGGTTATAAAAATAAATTAACTAAAACTGTAAAATAAACGCAACACAAAACACAACTTATCACAGCGGAAGCACGCTCCTAACTGATCGTGATGGCGCGACTGCGTGTTACTACCGAACCGAACTCGTATCTCGAATTTCGCTCGTAACTAAAAGCAAAAAATCACTTGCTCGTCGGCTCGTATCTCGAAAAACTCGTATGTTGGGGCGCTCGTATGTCGAGGTACCACTGTATATGCAAATTTTTTAAATAATATCAAACATCAATAAACAGAGCCAAAGTTAGGGAGAGGCATCCTCTTACCGGAGAGTTGCTAAATTGTAATAATTAATAAATAAAATATATTTTTAAAAAGCTTTTATTTAAATGCACTAAAAAGTTAAATATTGTATCTTCTGTCATTGAGCAATTAGATGTATCTGAGCGAAAAAAAAAAGCGGCGGAGGACGATCATCATGAATTTCGAACCTAATGTGATTTAATATGTAGCAACTGTTTAGCGATTTTTATAAGTGTTTGCTATATTTCTACCTCTTCTCTCAATATGATCGTCCCCCGCCACTTTTATTTTCACTCATATACATCTAATTGCTCAATGACAGAAGATACAAGATTTTATTTTTCCTTTTAATGCATTTAAATAAAAGCTTTTATTAATGCATTTTATTTATTAATTATTTAGTTAGTTTTTAGTCGTGAATTTACAAAACTTAGAATCAAAAGTTCACTGGGGATTAGGCCTTAAATAGACGGAAGCCAGCTCGCGGCGGATTGGTCAATTCTTTGTAAGGGGAGTAACATAAGACAATAAAAAATAAATATAGAAATTTGTTCATTCCTGGCCACTCCGACCACCCAGAAGTTTGAAATTCTGTTCACTTGCTTTGTTCATTGGACTGAGTAAGTGATAAAAGTTTGATACTTCTATGTGATCTGGAAGTATATCAAAATTAATTTGCAAAATTTGAAAGGCAATTTGGAAATTTGTCCATTTCCGGCCACCCTGACAACCCAGAAGTCTGTAAATATGTCAACTTGCATTGTCATCGGGTTCTGGAAAATGTACCGAATTTCAGATTCCTACGTGCTCTAGGAGTATATTAAAATTTGATTACAAGATTTGTGGACGGACAGACAGAAAAGCAAGTTAAATAAAAGCTTTTTAAAAAGTGGTAATTTTGCAAATGAAAACTGTCCTTTGTGGAGAGTTGTCCAATAAAGGTAGTTGTCGACTGAATGCAGAGTGGTATGTTTATTCCTGTCTCCTGGTGGTGGCCAGGTTAGATAAATGCTGTCGTCATGGTGGCCACAATGGTCAGAGTGGTTTCAGGCGTGAATGGGATAGCACAAAAGGACGAAGCATGTTGGATGTCACCTCAGAGAGAGCAGCAGAGCGCCGATCGAGAAACGTCTGATCTATTTCAGAGCCAGAATAGAACTGTCCGTAATTCGACTATGTTTCCGGACCGACGGTGTAATTGGAGACCTTTCTCCTATCTGGCGCCGGCTGTCACTCAAACTTTATTATTCAGTTTTGTATTACATGATGTCCAAACTGGCGATTGTGTCTACAATTTTGGTTGTTACACTATAGCTATATTACATATGGATATCTCAAGTATATATTAAAATATATTACAACAGTTTATGCCCCGGGTGATGGAAATTAGTTTTTAGTGATTTTAGATGAAAGCATAAGGTAATTATAATGGGAAATTAAATTTAATTGACATCCATCGTTAAAATTTTACACAAATAAGTTTACTGGCAATGCGCTTCTTTTAAATATCTTCAAATATTATTCCTACAGACCTTACTGCAATGATATGAGTTATTGAATGAGAGGGCTTGGCTCATCAGTAGTGAACCCTCTCAGCGGTTTCGCCCAATTAATCTCTATTCAAATATTATTCCTACAGACCTTACTGCAATGATATGAGTTATTGAATGAGAGGGCTTGGCTCATCAGTAGTGAACCCTCTCAGCGGTTTCGCCAAATTAATCTCTATTCAAATATTATTCCTACAGACCTTACTGCAATGATATGAGTTATTGAATGAGAGGGCTTGGCTCATCAGTAGTGAACCCTCTCATTCAATAACTCATATCATTGCAGTAAGGTCTGTAGGAATAATATTTGAAGATATTTAAAAGAAGCGCATTGCCAGTAAACTTATTTGTGTAAAATTTTAATTATAATGGGGTAAATAATTTGTGTACAAATTGGTTTAATACGATGGTTAGAACTAGTAAAAAATGGCGTTGTTGAATTATAATATTGGGTATACTTTGCTAACTTATAATAATGAGTAATAATTTTTAAAAAAGAGCTGTTGACAAATTATAATTGATAATAATGTTAAGCCCAGTGTATGAAAATAATAGAATAAAGAGTAAAGATATAAAGATAAATTTGGGTAAATAAATACAGCATTGAATGTTTCAATTAATGTTAGAAAGTGCATTAACTTATGGGGTGAAATAATTGAAGAATGAGTGAAAATTGGGTAAATAGCTTCTGGTACTGCGATGCGACGTTATGTAATTGTAGGAATTGGTCCATCTGCAGTATAATGAAGATATTTCATATGGGTTGTCCTATCAGATGGATTTGCAATAAAGGTTAAAATTAAGTATTAATTAATGATACAATATTGTGTATAGACAAGTAAAAATGAGTATAAAGATGGTGCGAAGATTAAAATAAACGTTATTAGTGTTATGTATTTAAAGTAAGTAAGAAGGATAAATCCGTAACCAATTTAACTTTGCATATTATTTATTATTAATAGCAATTATACTAAAACAAATCTTGGTATATATGTTAACACAAAGCAATAACGCGCCATCTATACATATAAAATAAAAGGACCTAAAAGCGCGAATGTTTCTTTTATACATAAAACGAACTTCTACTGTCCTTACTGCGATGAAAAAATATATTGGGAGGGCTTGGCTCATCAGTGGTGAACCCTCCCAGCGGTTTCGCCAATTTAATCCACCAGACCGCTTCTCAGAGCTCTAATACTGTATTGGATCATTCTGCTTTTATATGCTACACTGAAGGACGGAATCTTAGAAATGGTTTATATTGGTATTATATAGAAATTGGTATATATGTCTACATGAAAACAACAAAAGCAATACTTAAAACATTATATACATACAAGTTCCTTTTGAAACTCAGTCTCATCTATAGCCATTGTTACTCTGTAATATTCCAACAATTAGCATGATTGTGTCTATATAAAAATAAAACACAAAAGTTCAAACGTAGATATATTTAAAATAAGTAATTAATAAATATGCACAAAATATTAAAACGATATGTGTAGTATTTAAATTGGCATTAAAAATATTAACGTAATATGATATCAACATATTCAAAATATATTTGAACAATTTATTGGGTTGTATATAAAGTTCGTTCGGTTTTTGTATCCCTTTGTTTCATAACGGTTTTTGTTGTTATACCGTGAAGTGTTTATATTCTTTAAATAGTACTTTGTCTGCTCTACAAACCTGTATTATTTGTTTTTGAAAAGGGTAATTTTTTGTTCTTTTTCCAGGCTTGAAAATGGAATATCCAGGAGGCAAAAATTATCATTTTCGACATCTGCTTTTCTTAGCTTTTCATCGAAGTCAAAAAGCAGCCGGGAGCAGCTCGGGACATATGTAACGGGTATGTAAAAGATGTCATAGGGGAGCGAGCATCACAAAAATGGTTTGCAAAGTTCAAAAACGGCGACTTGGACCTTGAAGACACGCCTCGAAGCTGACGACCATCAGAATTCGATGAGGAACATCTAAAGACGCTGTTGAAGGAAGATGGTCGCCAAACAACCCGTGAGTTGGCCGAAAAAATAAAATATAGTGCTTTGACCATCTCCAACCATCTTCAATCAATAGGGTTTTCTCAAAAACTCGGAGCTTGGGTGCATCACGAGCTTAATGAAACCAACAAAGAAAATCGCCTTCAAATCGCTGCTCAACATCTCGCACGCCATCAATCAACACGGGGCCATACACAACGATTTTTATCCCGAATCGTTACGGGAGATGAAAAATGGCGTCTATACGAGAATATGAAGCAAAGAAAAGAGTGGGTGGCTCCACAGGAGATACGCCGAAGCCAAGAATAAAGCAAGATATTCACCCGCAAAAGGCTATGATCTGCGTTTTTTGGGACTGCGAAGGTGTGCTGTACTGGGAAATGCTCGAAAGGAATTCCACGGTCAACAAGGACCTCTACATTGCCCAATTGCATCGCGTGAATGAGGCTATTCAACAGAGAAGACCCGATCGACAAGGTCAAATCATTCTCCTTCACGACAACGCTAGGCCGCATGTTGCACATATCAAGATGTTAGAACTTTCTGGATCAGATACATTATAACTTATTTATTCCCAAAACAATTTTGAGCCTTAAAGTATATTCCTAATGGGTATGAAACTTTTGTTAATTAAATGGGCCACCTGATGTATTTGGGCAAGAATCTTCTCAACTCTATAGTCTTTCTTCACACAGATTGCTTTCCACATTTTATATCTCTTTAGAAATTATTTTAGATTTTATTTGTGGAAAAAATTCTGGAATTACCTTTTAAAATATTTATAGCGCAATTTTTTTCCACAAAAGGAAGATGATCTATAAAACTAATGCTCACCGTTTTCGTAAAATTTGTCCCAAAACATTGCGCGTGTCAGCTCTCAATCCCGACTTTGTGATATTGTTGCACCAAGTTGAAGCTTTGCAGGGTCGTCGACCTTGGTTTCTTCCTTCTTGGTGTTATACACGTTTCCCGAGCAGGTTTCCATATTAAAAGTAAATAAATAAAATTAAATAAAAATAAATTACCTTTTAAAGTTATTGTGTTTATTTATTCTTGTCTTCCTCGTAGATTGCGATCCGCAGTCTTCGTCTAGGTCCTCTCCCGCTCCAATAGGCAATAAAGATATATGTACAATAAATTTTACAAAAGGAGTGAAACTATAAAAAGGAATGATGCTAATCTAAATATTCTGTTTTAAATAAATATTAAATATCATAGAATATTTTGAATAAATGTAAGGTGCATTAAAATTGATGTAACACTTCCCCCTCTCCAGAGGTTGTCACGTCCTCGTGAATGACCTCATCCATTCTCTCATAATAAGGCTTGATTCTTGAAACATAAACTATCAGAGGGTCTTGGCCCGGATTATCTTTCGCTTCGATTAGATAATTGACGCTAGACATCTTTTTTAATATTCTATATGGACCAAAATATTTTCTCAGAAGTTTCTCACATTTTCCTATTTGGTGTCAAAACTGCTACTAATTCTCCTGGTTCGTAGCTTCTTTCCATGTGTTTCTTGTCATAGTTCTTTTTCATTCTTTCTTAAGTCTTTATTGTGTTGTTAATAACTAATTTTCTTGTTCTGTCTATTTTGTCTAAGTGATGTTTTATGTATTCATCATAATCATCCTTGTCAATGTCCACCGAGATATTCCTGTCGTCCAAAATAGACGTGGGTTCTCTTCCAAACATCAGGAAAAAGGGAGAATATCGTGTGGTTTCCTGAATTGTAGTATTGTAAGCGTGAGTGATGAACGGGAGTATTTCGTCCCAATTCTTCTGATCAGTGTTCACATACATACTGAGCATATTGATCAATGTTCTATTTAACCGTTCTGTCAATCCATTAGTCTGGGGATGATAGCTCGTTGTGAAGCAATGTTTAATCTTGCACATTTTCATCACCTGTTCCATTAAATTACTGGTAAATTGAGAGCCCCTGTCACTAATAAGATATTGTGGGGCTCCGTCCGGAGAAAAATATCCTCTCTACTAGAAATTTTTTCCTGTTTTTCGTAGATGGCAATGGACCAACAAAGTCAATTCCAATTCTTTCGAAAGGAAAGTTGGCTGGGGGAATAGGCTGTAGTAGTCCAGAAGGTAATTGGTTTGAGCCTTTTCTACTTTGGCAAAGGTGACACGTCTTAACGAATTCTGAGACATCCTTTAGCATGGATGGCCAAAAGTGTTTACTCTTTATTCGGTACATGGTTCTGGCGACATCCAGATGGCCATTCGACATATGATTGTGATATTCTTTCATAATTTCTCTCTTTTTCTTCTCTGGAACCACAAGCAACCACGCCCTGCCTTCAGGGTTCGGGTTTTTCTTAAAGAGGCATCCATCTTCTTCTTTAAAGTTTTGCGCAATTGATCGCCTGCTTCCATTAAGTTTTTTCTTAACACTTTCGATAAACTTATCCTCTTCGTCTGTTATTTGATTTAAAAATAGCCATTCAAAATCCTCATCCCAATCAGTTTCTGGTAAGGGTCCCCTAGATAAGCCTTCGGCGTCCAGATGCTTCTTTCCTGATTTATGTATTATATCGAAGTCATATTCTTGAATTTTTAATGCCCATCTTGCCAATCGACCTGTTGGATCCTTCAAATTTTTGAGCCAGCATAAGGCGTGATGGTCTGTTACTATTTTAAAGTGTCTTCCATAAAGGTAGGGCCGTAATTTTGACATTGACCAGACAACGGCCAGACATTCTTTTTCAGTTGTTGAATAATTCTGCTCCGCTTTACTTAGGGTACGACTCAAATATGAGATCACCTTCTCTTCACCACCGATGTCTTGGACAAGTGTTGCACCTATGCCGATGTTGGACGCATCAGTATGAACATAAGTAGGCGCATTTGGATTGAAGTGACCTAAAATTGGTGGACTTAATAGTGCTGTTTTTAGGGTTTGAAACGCTTCCTCTTGTCTTTCTGTCCAGGTAAATGATACACTTTTTTTTATAAGGTTGGTCAAAGGGTCAGCAATTTTTGAGAAGTCTTTGATAAATTTTCTATAATATGAGCACATTCCCAAAAAGGATTGTACTTCTTTGACCTTTTTGGGTCGAGGAAAATTTCTGACAGCTTTGATGTTATGTTCCGCGGGTTTTATACCATGTTTGCTCGTTATATAGCCGAGAATCTCCAATTCTTCAAAAGCAAATCGGCATTTTTTGTCGTTTAACCTTAAATTAGATTCACGAAAACATCTAAAAACAGCTTCAAGTCGTTTGAGGTGCGTTGGAAAATCCGGGCTATATATGATAACATCATCCAGATAACACAAACAAATTTGCCATCTCAGATTTCCAAGCATATTCTCCATATTTCTCTCAAAGGTAGCAGGCGCGTTACAAAGTCCAAAAGGCATCACGTTGAATTCATATTGTAGCGTAGAAATCAAGCCTTGAAATATCCTAAGATGTAAAAGTATTTATTGATGACGTCACAGCGACGAGTCGACAATTATTAATAGGTCAGCCCAAAAAACTATTTACCGCTAGAGAATCTTAAGCAAGCAAGCAAAGAAATATTTTAAAGATGATTTCACAAATACAGATTAATATATATTTTTATAATCTGTTGAATATATTTTCATTGAATAATATTAAATTAAATAATAAAATATTTCTTCGCCACATAGCTTCCTCCTATAAAGAGCATCGACCCGATGCTCAGCAGGAGACTTACGTCGTCAGTCTTAAGAACTAGTACTATGGCCAGGGATATTTTCAGGTGACTGCGGTGGATTTCTTCTTTCAGTTGAGATATCTTCTTCATGAGGACTTGGTAGGTCTATGTTTACGTCAAGGTAGCTTTTCTCATTTCTACTGTGGTCGGTAAGGGGGGATTTTATAACTTTGCGGCCTCGCCTCCAATGTGGTCTATCATCTAGTTTTAATGGCGGGGCGTCCAGCTAGATCTTCTAGCAGGTGAGAAATTTTGTCTGCTTCGACCGCGATATGAAGTAGGGCTTCGGTAGCGAGTGAAAGTTTTCCTCGATGATTCGTCATTGGGGTCCTGAGATTCAGCTCGAGAGTTGTAGGATACCATTGTGTCTTGCTTTCTTTGGAAATAGTCATTTCTCCTTTCCTCATTGTGTCTCTTCCTGTCACGGCAATAGCGGACGACGTGACCTGGGCGTCCGCAGTAGAAACAGATTGGCCTTCCCTCAGTTGTACGCCAATCATTGGTGTCGCGTCTTCCTCCTTGTTTTGGGTATCGAGGTTCAGGGTGCGGTCTTATCGTTTCGGCCTCATATCTGGTATGTAAAAACTGTCGGGGTTTTTCCTTCTGAAGGGGACTTCTCCTAGACTTTGAGATTGGCGCCAGGGTTCTTCCAATCTCCTCCTTTACAATTTCTTCGATTGTAGCATTTTTTGGTTCCTCCCGAGGAGAGCCTAATGCCCGCTGTACCTCCTCACGAACAATTTGCCTAATCATAGATGACAGATCTTCTCCGTCATCCTGGTCACAGAGAGACGCTACATTTGGTAGGCGCTCGTACCTGGTTGGGGTAACTCGCCTACAACGGAGCGCTTCGACACGGCGACATTCTGTAATGAATTGCTCGGTGCTCTGTACATCCCTCGGTAGGAGTGCTTGATAAAGCTCCTCAGCTATCCCCTTCATGAGGTGGGAGATTTTATCTTCCTCGCTCATTTGAGGATCAACCTCTTTGCACAAGCACAGGACATCCTGGATGTAACATTGGGTACTTTCACCTTTTAATTGTGCCCGTGTTTTAAGTTTCTTCTCCGCTTGCAATTTTGAATTTTCTCTTTTTCCGAACACATTCTCTAATTGAGATGTGAATTCCTTCCAAGTCTGTATGCTTTCTTCGTTGTTCTCAAACCATTTGAGAGCAGTTCCAGACAGATAAAAATAAACTTTAGTAAGACAAAGGGTTTCGTCCCAATGGTTGTACCTTGCCACACGTGCATACCCTTTTAACCATTTTTGGAGATCTTCACCATCCTCCCCGGAGAAAATGGAAGGGTTCCTTGGCAGATGTTGAACAACGTAGTTGCTTACCTGAGTACCTTCCTTCATTTACATTCATAGAAGTTTCTTCTGCTTCAACAGAATCAATTTTTCTTTTATTTCTTAATGGGTATCGGTCCAGTCTCTCCACCAGTTGTAGCGTAGAAATCAAGCCTTGAAATATCCTAAGATGTAAAAGTATTTATTGATGACGTCACAGCGACGAGTCGACAATTATTAACAGGTCAGCCCAAAAAACTATTTACCGCTAGAGAATCTTAAGCAAGCAAGCAAAGAAATATTTTAAAGTTGATTTCACAAATACAGATTAATATATATTTTTATAATCTGTTGAATATATTTTCATTGAATAATATTAAATTAAATAATAAAATATTTCTTCGCCACAATATAATCCATGCGCTGTAGTGAAAGCTGTTTTCTCTTTGTCTCTTTCTTCGACTTCAACTTGCCAATATCCAGATCTGAGGTCTATTGCTAAGAAGTATGTAGATCCTTGGAGAGTATCCATAACTTTGTCTATTCTAGGGATCGGATAGACATATTTTACTGTCACATTATTCAGTTTTCTGTAGTCCACACAAAATCTGTATTTACCATCTCGCTTCTTGACCAATATTACTGGAAAAGACCAGGGACTAGAAGATGGCCTAATTATGCCTTCTGTAAGCATCTCGTCAATTTGCTCTTTTATAATATCTCGTTCTTTAACACTTACCCTGTAAGGCTTGTGTTTAATTGGCTTCGCGTCTTCTGTGTCTATCCGATGTTTTGCCAAATTTGTTCTCCCTAATCTCGACGAAAACAGATCTCTATACCTTTCTAAAACTTGTTTTAACTCCTTCTGTTCCTTTGGTGAAAGATTTTCGTTTACATGGAATCTAGGTTATTCGTTCTCTTCTACCTCTCTTTCTCGACTCACCTTTATTTTCGCTGGACTACTTCCAAAAGCCAATGTTTGGTTTTTCATTATTTTTAACGGTCGAGGATACGGATTAGTTATCCAGACATGTGTTTCCCTATTTATAACATTGATCAAGCTTCTTGCTAGACGAAGTCCATTTGTTTGAAACATTTTGCTGCTCTCCTCGATAATATATTCCCCATCCTCTGTTTCTACCAATGCCTTGATCAGTTTAATAGAACATTCCGGTACAATGGAATCCTTGGCACTCTTTATTTTAAACATTTCAAAATTGCTTTCGTCATGATTATTCGTCAAATCGTATTTTATAATTTCTTGCTTACAATCTATTTTCGCGTTCATTTTCTTAAGGAAATCTCTTCCAAGAATTAATGTCCGTAAATGCGTTTTCAATATCACAAATTTGTGTGATAATGTTTCGTCATCAATTTTTATATTTAAAAATATACTTCCTACCATGTCTAATTTTTTTCCATCGAGTCCTGCACAAGTTTTTGCGAGATTACTTATACCATGGCCTGTATCGAGGGCCGTTCTGAGGTCAACCACTGAGAGGTCAGCGCCTGTATCAACCAAAGCTTCAAAAGTCCCTATCTTGTCCACATGAATTTTTAATTTGTATTTAGGGTCCAACTTCTTGATTCCATTTATGGTCGACTTGTTTTGATTGACAGATTCAGGCGCGACGCTTAGTTTAAATCTTCCAACACGGAATATCTATTCCGGGTAGGAATATTTGTCTGTGGGCTATGACATACATCAGCATAAAGCCCCCCCCCCCCCCCCCCCTCCCGATTTATCTGATATTCCATTCATTTGGCATTTCTCTTCGACCTTCTCTTGGGTAGCTGTTGGATCCTCTTCTAGGATTCTTATAAACTTAACCCTACAATAACGGGCCACGTGCCCTGGCTTGTTACACTTAAAGCAGATTGGTCTTCCATCTTCCGTCCTATTTTTGTTCACTTCTTGGCTTTTATTGTAGGTGTTTCTCTGAAGGTTTGGTTTCGGCACAAAGTTTGGATTATAAGGACGTCTAGGGGTAGAGGGCTGGGGAAAGTTGTTTCGATACTGCCTGGGAGTAGGAGGGGAGTCATTCTTGTAATTATTGTAAACAGGGGCTTGGGGCCTGGAAGTGGTCTGATAGTTTCGCGTGGCAGTCAGCGGCACGTTCCTCGATTGTTGTTGGGGTCTAGAATAGCGTGGACCGTTATATAGGTTTCTGGATTTCTCCACACGTTCCCGATACTTCTTTTCAAAAGAATCTATTTTCTTGCACACGACAAGAAGTTCATCGGTAGTTTTAGGAGGGTTCAGGTAGAGCGCGAATGAATACTCTTTTTTCAGTCCTCCAATAACATGTTCTATTTTTGTTTCTTCTTCCATTGCGGAGTCAACCTTGTTGCACAACACTAGGATGTCTTCCGCGAACCTGATTGTTGGTTCATTCCAGTGTTGCATTCTATTGAGCTTCCTTCTAAGTTCTTCTTTATTCGCGTCCAGAGAAAAATCCTGAATGAGGCGGATTTTAATATTTTCCCAACTCGTGAAACTAGGTTTGTGTAAATTCAGCCAGGTTTTAGCACTTCCCGTCATGTTCATGGCGGCATAACGGGCAATTATGTAGTCTGCCCAATGGTAGAGGAAACCAATCTCTTCGAGGGATTCTATCCATGGGCGGGGTCTTCTGTTCCGTCATATTTCGGAATTTCTATATTGGGGTTTAAAGCAACTGTTTCGAAACCAGCATCTCTACCAATTGTTGCACCAAGGTGAAGCTTTGCAGGGTCGTCGACCTTGGTTTCTTCCTACTTGGTGTTATACACGTTTCCCGAGCGGGTTTCCATATTAAAAGTAAATAAATAAAATTAAATAAAAATAAATTACCTTTTAAAGTTATTGTGTTTATTTATTCTTGTCTTCCTCGTAGGTTGCGATCCGCAGTCTTCGTCTAGGTCCTCTCCCGCTCCAATAAGCAATAAAGATATATGTACAATAAATTTTACAAAAGGAGTGAAACTATAAAAAGGAATGATGCTAATCTAAATATTCTGTTTTAAATAAATATTAAATATCATAGAATATTTTGAATAAATGTAAGGTGCATTAAAATTGATGTAACAATATCTTACAAATTTTCTCAGGTTAGTGGCAAAACTGCAACACCAGTTTCTGAAAATTCAGAATGCCCAAATGAACTTTGGTTAAAGGTCATTGTAAGTTCAGAGCAGAGTCTTGCTTTTATTACCAATATGGATTTATTCAAAATTTGCCAAAGAACCTAGAAAACGCCCGGCGTCGTTAGGAATGCCTGATGTTTGTCACGAACGCTGAAATATAAGGGGGGATCAATAAATAAGGTGAATTATCTTATTTATTAAAAATTAAAAAAGCAAAAATAATTTAAACCACAGAATATTAAAATATAACATCGAGAGACTATTTAAGGTGTTCTGTTCTTTTTTCCCACGCGCGGCGCGAGACTTATAAATAAACTAAAATGGAAGCTCCCTTGAAGGATTGCACCACGTTTGAACAACGTGCAGTTATTCGTTTCTTGAATGCAGAAGGTATTCAAACATCTCAAATATGCCAAAGAATGATAAATATCTATGGTGAGTCTTGTTTGTCTAAAAAAATATTTATAAATGGGTTAACGAGTTCAAAAATGGACGAATTACATGTACCGATATTGAGCGACCTGGACGACCAAGTGTTACAGCGACGCCAAGCACGATAAATGCGGTTGAAAACTTAATTTTGGAGGATAGAAAAATATCCATTTTTACCATAGCCGACAATTTGAATATAAGCTATGGAACTGTGCACACCATTATTAAAGAACAATTGCAATTTAGAAAAATATGCTGCAGATGGATTCCACATTTCCTTAATTTGGACCAAAAACTTAACCGTATTCGGGTTTCAAAGGCTCTGTTAAAGCAGTATGAAGAGGAAGGTGATCATTTCCTTGACCAAATTGTAACTGGAGATGAGAGTTGGTGTTATCATTATGATCCTTCGACAAAACGTGCATCTATGGAATGGAAACGAGGCGACTCTCCAAGACCAAAAAAAAAATCAGGTCTCAACGTTCGGCCGGTAAAGTTTTGTTAACAATTTTTTGGGATGTTGATGGACCAATCTGTCTTGATTTTTATCCTCAAGGCAACGTATGAACAGCGACCTTTATTGTGACATTCTTGTAAATAAGCTAAAGCCCGGTATAAGAAACAAAAGAAGAGGGAAGCTTAGTAAAGGTGTTCTCTTCCTTCATGATAATGCAAGGCCGCATACATCATGTAAAACTGTATCTACAATCATTAAATTAGGTTTTGAAGTTTTATAACATCCTGCATATAGTCCAGACCTAGCCCCCTCTGACTATTTCCTATTAAGGAGTTAAAGGGAAAGCGATTTGACTCGGATGAAGATGTCCAGAAAGTGGTGCAAGATTTTTTTCGCACGCTTCCTAAGAGTGCCTATAAAGAGGGTATTTACAAGTTGCCAGAACGATGGAGACGATGTATAGAAAGCCAAGGTGATTATTTTGAATAAATCAAGTCCTAATTTTTAATATCGTTCTTATTTTTTTTAATAAATTATAATTCACCTTATTTATTGATCCCACCTTGTAATTTCTTATAAAAGCCAATCTTGGAGGGAACCTGGTAACTGTGTGCGGTGTATTGTTGTAGATGGTTGTGACACACGTAACCAGCTTGGTCCATGCAGCCTTAGGATTCTCCAAATGGAGTAGCACACACACATACAGCTTTATTAAGACCACCGGTCTTATACAGATTCGCCAAAGGAAGGAAGCATTGATCGAGCTCCTATACTCCAGGAAGCGCAGAACCCAACATCCTCCAGGTCCGACGCATGGCCAGTGGCCACAGAATCTACCGTGCATAGGTTAGTGTATCACTGAAAGGCAAGTGTGGAATCAGCCGCGTTTTAGTCTTCGCTTTCCTCATCCAAATGGACCACGACATTCAGCGATTCTATTAATCTCCTCCGAACGGTGATTGCGGTCTTGTAGAATTTATATAAACCAAAGAGAAGACCTTGATCAAACATAATTGTATTCATCCAATCATAGATTTGTTGACTATTTGTTGATTTTCCTTCTTATAACAAATGGAATAGCCTAAGCTTGCCTGTTAGGGTGGTGTTTAGACGTTTACATACACCATGAAGTAGTTTCACTCCTGTGAACGCAAGGCGCGGCTTAAGTATTGGACGGGATATGACTTCCCATCAGGTGAATCTGTTTGAGAATGTCTGCTATACCTAGCGTCGATGTATCGCAGTACACTCGGCATGGCAGACCTTCTTGGTAGAAGTGTAATATGGGGTGATTCAGGGCTGAATGTAACGGGGTAAAACAGAAGAATTTAGAACCATAAGCAACATCTTCATTCCACAATTTAGAAACTCTACAAAAACACGATTATCGTTTAAAATGTAAAGTAATTAACGGAGGTTATAAATTTTGCACAAAATCAATGTAGTATGAACCAGTATTTACCCATGGAATCTAATTCAAAATATTGTATTATACGTTTCTCCTCGTATTTATCAAATACTATAGAAATGCGGCGACAAACCGACTGTAAGCGATGTCATGTAAAATGATAAGATTTCAGTTTAGGGGCAGTGTCGAAAATGTCTGCAATTCAACCTTAAGCATAAACTCGAGGATTGATCCCACGGAAAGGTTTGTTTGGTATGTGGTGCGACTGTAAACCAAGAGTGTTATAGCGTCCAGAAATGTCACAATTGCTTCAAACACCCTATTCTCTCAGGTCAGACAGATAGCCATGAATATATTGCCACGTGGAAAATTAGGGAAGACAAAAACTTCAGGAGGAAACAAAATTTATTTCAGGGAAGGACGTACTAAGAACGGTAAACAAAAGATAAGCCACGAGGGAAATTTACAGAGTCGCCAGATATAAAAATAAAAATGACCACTCTGTTAAATAAAAAATAATAAAATTAAGAAATACTATGTTACATAAATTAAATTAATACATACTATGTTACATAGCTTCTTCCCTATGGGAGCTGTGACCCACAGCTAGCAATTATTGTAGATACTGACGTGGATTTGACGTGCTTCTACCAAGGATTCCATCGAAGTCTTGGAACTTTGTCCCTAGTACCTTTGCGTCCATTTTCTTGCGGCGTGAAGAGCGGCTTTGTCGTCGTATCGTCTATAGGGGCATCGTCATCTTCGAGGGAAGTCTTGGCTTTAGCACGGCGGTGGAATCCTGATGTCAGTCTCCGAAAATGTAGATCACAGCACCCATGGCTTCAAGGTCTTCTCGGCGATCTTCAGTTTGTCTTCCCTAACTTACCCAGCATCTCCACCAAAATGCCACGTGGAAAATTAGGGAAGACAAAAACTTCAGGAGGAAACAAAATTTATTTCAGGGAAGGACGTACTAAGAACGGTAAACAAAAGATAAGCCACGAGGGAAATTTACAGAGTCGCCAGATATAAAAATAAAAATGACCACTCTGTTAAATAAAAAATAATAAAATTAAGAAATACTATGTTACATAAATTAAATTAATACATACTATGTTACAATATTTACAAAAGTGGTCAAAGCTCTGACAATTCTCTCTGCTATTTATAAATTCATACAGATCTTCAACATTAGTAACTGTCTGTTGTCCAGCGTTGTAGAAAAGTGGGCATTCCAACAGTAGGTGTCTTGAGTCCTGGGTTTCCTTACCACAGTAACAACTCAAGTCCTGGGTTTTCTTGCCACAGTAACAGCTCAATTCCTGGGTTTTCTTTCCACAGTAACAACTCAATGCCTGGGTTTTCTTTCCACAGTAACAGCTCAATGACTGGGTTTTCTTTCCACAGTAACAGCTCAATTCCTGGATTTTCTTTCCACAGTAACATCTCAATTACTGGGTTTTCTTTCCACAGTAACAGCTCAATGCCTGGGTTTTCTTTCCACTGTAACAGCTCAATGCCTGGGTTTTCTTTCCACAGTAACAACTCGAGTTCTGGGTTTTCTTGCCACAGTAACAGCTCAATTCCTGGGTTTTCTTTCCACAGTAACAGCTCAATGCCTGGGTTTTCTTTCCAAAGTAACAGCTCAATGCCTGGGTTTTCTTTCCACAGTAACAACTCAATTCCTGGGTTTTCTTTCCACAGTAACATCTCAATTCCTGGGTTTTCTTTCCACAGTAACAGCTCAATGCCTGGGTTTTCTTTCCATTGTAACAGCTCAATGCCTGGGTTTTCTTTCCACTGTAACAGCTCAATGCCTGGGTTTTCTTTCCGCAGTAACAACTCGAGTTCTGGGTTTTCTTGCCACAGTAACAGCTCAATGCCTGGGTTTTATTTCCACAGTAACAGCTCAATGCCTGGGTTTTCTTTCCACAGTAACAACTCGAGTCCTGGGTTTTCTTTCCACAGTAACAACTCGAGTCCTGGGTTTTCTTTCCACAGTAACATCTCAATTCCTGGGTTTTCTTTCCACAGTAACAGCTCAAGTCCTGGGTTTTCTTTCCACAGTAACAGCTCGAGTCTTCTACAGCCCCAATTGTATTTAAATATCCTCTAAATTTTCAGTTATGTGTTATGAACTGAGTATTTTAAAAGTTAGAACGGAAAAATGATAGAAATGCAAAGGAAGGAAAAGTTCTTATATGCTTCATTTGTTTTAAAAAATATTGGATTCATTTTTTTCACTTAAAAAAAGGATCTGATTATACTTAGAGCATGTGGTGTAAAAGAATTTTAATTCTCTATAGAAAGTTGAGCCAAATGATGTTTGATTATTTAAGATTCAATATAGTCTGTGAGAAGGTGAATGTTTTCCAAACTACAGTTGGATGATGTAGTTTTGCATGCTATAATCGTCCAAAGAAGAATTTGATATTGAAATGTCTCTCTTCTGTTACATAGATATCATCATTACGCAAATTTAGTTTGAGAGTTAAAAAATATAGCTTATAAAAAATGTATATAACATTTCACATTTTTAAAATAACAGCCTATAATGTCACAAATGATTGTTTTAAAACCCAATTGTTAAAAAAAAAGCAAAATTTCCGGGTTGTCAGGTATTTTTTCACCGTTTCTTCCGTCTTTTTCTCACACCACTAAAAAGCTTTGCCCCAGATACCTCAGGAATTTTTGTCGTTTCTTCCTGGAAACAGTAGAGATTGACCAATCTTGGATGTTTGTGGTTCTTCAATAAATAATTTGTTTCACTATCTTGTTGGGAATTATGTAGTTTATCTGTTTATTACACTTTTAAGATTATATATACTGTAATATATGCCATCGGGTTAGTTAAATATTACGGAACAAGCCTAAATCAACGTTTAGTTGATTTTTGTTCCACTAGATGGCGCTCTGCTATCTAAAATGCTTATATGAGTAGTCAGGATATGCCTCTTTCGTTTTTTTTTTTTTTAATATCAACACCTGACCTTTTTTCTTATTTTTCAAATTTTCACACACACATACATTTATTATTCGACGAAAAACATGGTGAAGAAAGACGAGTTTCTTTTATAAAAGAACCACCTTCACCATGTTTTTCGTCTAATTTCAATCCAGGAAGAATTCTTTATCTATATTTGTAAATTCGTTATTACTACATACATTTATATTTAAAAAATAACGCTTATTTTGGATTGTAATAAGATTATTTATTAATCCAATATTTCGATGGACTAATCGTCCATCTTTTACGAGGTATTTTGTTATGAGGCACGCAGCAGGTCGCGTGCTTCAGGTGAGCCACGGACGTCTTACAAGCTTATTGGGCGATAACCCATCTAATATATACATTTTAAACAAAGTAAATATAATCAAAATAAAAACATTTAAAATGTATAGATAGATGGTTTATCGCCCAAAAAGCTTGTAAGACGTCCGTGGCTCACCTGAAGCACGCGACCTGCTGTGTGCTTCATAACAAAAACCCTCGTAAAAGATGGACGATTGGTCCATCGAAATATTGGATTAATAAATAATCTTATTACAATCCAAAATAAGCGTTATTTTTTAAATATATATATTATGGATTGCTCTATATTCAAAACATATATATATTAAAACAAAAATCAACTAAACGTTAATTTAACTTGTTCCGTGATTTGTGTGTGTTGTTGTTGTTTTTATATATAATATCAACACCTTACCATTTTTCTCTTTTTCTTAATTTCACACACACACATATATATATAATAGGATATTAGGCATTGAGGACCAAATCATTCAAAATCTACAAAAGTCCACAAAATATAAAGAACTAGACCTCGATAGAAAGTATCCAGCCCACATCAAAGAAAAATTACGAAAAACTAACAGACTAAGAAAAAAAATGAAAAAGACCTGCGACCCCAACGACAAAAAAAGCGTACATTTCAGCACGAAGAGAATCACAAAAGCTTACTAGAGAACACGACAACACCAGCTGGGACACCTACATAGAAAACCTTGACGTATCCGATCAGACAGTATGGAAGGCCATTAGACGCCTCACAGCCCCAAAGAAAGAAGAAATTATCGTGAAAACCAATAACAATCTGACACTAACAGCCGAGGAGGCAGCTGAAGCACTTGCTGACTCCTATGAAAAGCAGCTCAGCCCAAATCCTCCTACCTCCTCATATTCGAACAATTATCTGAACAAAAGAATCACCGCACACCTCCAAACAAACAACAAAACAGCTCTGGAACCCACTAACATTGGAGAAATCAAAGCAATAATTGACACCTTCCCTAAGAAAAAAGCCCCAGGCATCGACGGAATCACGAACGAAGCGCTAAAACTACTGCCCAACCATATTCTCGAATCACTAACCAGCACATTTAATGCCTCATTGAAACTCGCATACTTCCCGAACAATTGGAAAACATCGATTATTTGTCCCATACTAAAACAAGGTAAATCAAAGTACGACCCAGCAAGTTATAGACCCATTTCCCTCCTACCTGTCACCTCCAAACTATTCGAAAGAATCATTTTAAGAAGAATAAAAAAAGCACTCAACGACGAACATCCCCTCAGGCCCGAACAATTCGGGTTCCAGCAAAAACACTCAACCCTTCATCAACTTGTGGTCGTCACGGAGAAGATAAGAAAGGCCATGGAATCAAAACAATTAACAGGAGGCATCTTCTTTGACATCTCCAAGGCATTTGACAAAGTTTGGCACGAGGCCCTCTTATATAAAATGGCAAAAAAGAACCTACCTGGAGACATCATCCGAATGACAAAAAGCTTCCTTTGTGACAGAAACCTTAGAGTAAAAGTCAAAGATGTTCTGTCAACCCCAAGGAAAATTCGAGCAGGAGTCCCTCAAGGGTCAGTCATCGGCCCCACCTTCTTCAATATTTTTATCGATGACTACCCTTGCCCCAATGGAATGTCCCTACATCTATACGCAGACGATGCCGCAACTCTAGTCTCAGCCTTCAACCTCGATACCATCTATCTCAAACTTCAAGAAGCACTGGTATTCGTTAATATTTGGTGCGACGAATGGCGGGTTGAATTGAACCCACAAAAAACCGAAGCTATACTCTTCTCAGACAAAAGACTAAAAGTGAAGAAGCCCTTAGAAGATCTAGGCTACCCTGATGAACCCATAAAATGGAAGGACAGCGTCCGCTACCTGGGCGTCATCCTTGATCAACACCTGACCTTCCAAGAACACGTGCAAAACCGAATAAACCTCGCAAAAGCAGCCCAGCACCGACTAGCACTATTTTTAGGGTACAAGAGCAAACTGTCCCTACACTGCAAACGTACCATATACACGTCTATTATAAGACCAATCCTAACCTACGGCCACCCAGTCTTCATAACCGCAAACAAAACTACACTGAAAAAATTCGAAAGTTTCGAAAACCAGGTATTAAAGAAAATAATAGGTGCCCCATGGTTTGTCAGAAGCAGTATCATCAGAAAGGACCTCAAATTAGAAAATATAAATGATTTCATAATAAAACAAGCTTTCAACTTTTACGATAAATCTGAAAATCTCGAAAATATTACATTCAGAGAAGCCTGTAACTACAAACAAGAACTGAAGAGAAGGAAACCAAAGCCAAGGCAACTCCTATATCGATTGAGAACAAATGTAGAAAAATGGAAAAATCTTAAGAAAAAACACGTTAAAGAAAAAAAAATAATAAAAAATAAAAAATAACCGAACATATTAGAAAAGAGAACACACCGATTTAAAGACCGCGCGCCAGGCCCTAACCTTGTAGAGATGTGAATACCCTGTCAATGTGAAGAACGTGTACATATAATTCATTGTTAATATCATAAGCTAGGTTGCTCTTTTTGAGCGACACCTAATAAAGTTATTTTTGAACTGGAACTGGAGGATATTAGGAACAAAAAATCGATGGATGAGAGGGTAACACGCTCGATTCCCGACAGTCATGAACCGGGATTGAATCCCGCGTTAAAAATTGTTTAATATGTGAATAACCTTCACATATTATTCATTGTTCAATTATCATTAACTAGGTTGCTCTTGCTGAGCGGTACCTATTTATGTGATTTGAACCAGACCAGAGGATATTAGGTTAAAAACCAGGTTCCTGGAGCCACGTACAGAAGTCACCAACTACCCGGGCTGTGACCTTCTTGGTTTTATTTACAATGTCAGTGGAAGTCTAATCTATGAGGTTGCGCCAGGCAGATTTATATTTCTAGGGATATTCTCTATGGATGCTGTACTTAGGTTGGTGATCTCTAAGAGGCTATACATATACAGTAGAACCTCCCTGTAAAAGACAGCACCTAATTGCAGAGCCAAAGTGTCCTTTAGGGAGAGGTGTCCTCTTACCGGAGAGTTTCTAAATAGTAAAAATGCTAATTTTCCCTATGAAAACTGTCCTTTATTCGCATGCTGATTGGCTAACTATTATCACGTGACATCGATCAATCAACGGTGATTTGAGATTCTTTGTAGATCTCATGAAATCAAAATCTGCCGTGTAGTGATGAGGATCATTAGCCCAAAACAATGGTCTCCAGATGAACGTTTCTCAGTTTTCCAAAGCTGGTGTTGTGGTTCTGTCACC